>QUSF01000008.1:14841521-14938395 GCA_003676055.1 Chloebia gouldiae | reverse complement strand
CACACACACACACACACACACACACACACACACACACACACACACACTCTGCCACAGTCACACCCCTTTCCTGCCTTGGGCAGGGACACTTTTCACCTTTTCGACTTTAGACCACGTTGCTCAGAGCTCCATCCAACCTGCCCTTAAACACATCCAGTGGTGGGGCATCCACAACTTCTCTGGACAACCTGCTCCAGTGCCTCACCACACTTACAGCAAATAATTTTTTCATAATATCTTATCTCAACCTCCTCTCTTTTAGCTTGTGTTCATTACCCCTTGTCCTGTCAATACACGCTCTTGTAAAAAGTTCCTCTCCATTTTTCTCATATGCTCCCTTTGGGTAGGAAGGCTGCAGTTAGTCACCCCAAATTAGGTCACCCTGTCTCTTTTCCAGGCTAAGCAAACCAAATTCACACAGCTTTACCTTGTAGATCAATGATGCTTTCAGGGAATGTGGTGTTCCAGACTTTGATTTTCCTCTGGTGGACTCCACTATGCTGGTGTTGAGTTTCAGCAATTTGCTTGGCAGAGAAAAACTGGTCATAGGATGTTATTGTCATTCTGCAACCATTTAAGTGATGGGACTAAACCTGCATCTCTAGGGTGCTAAGGTTCTCCTAGACAAAGCTGCAACAAGGGAAGAAAATAGATTAAAAGCTTTTCTTGCCCAAAGAAAGCATTTGGAGAAAATATAAGAGCATCCTGCTGCAAAAATTGATGCCAAGCTGTGCTTGGACTTTGGTGCCTATTACTCAAGCTTGCAACAGCTGTCTGAGAAATAATTGTGTCTTAGTGCTATATAGAATCTATTTAGACAAATATTCCCAGGTTCTGTATGGGTGGTTCTCTCTGAAAATCATTATTTAGCCTTTGACTTTTAAAAGATTAGCTTTTAAGGATCAATCTAGTTTTTCATGCCTCAAGATGCAACATGTACTGGTTTGCAGAGGGTGAACTGTAGGGGAGAAATTGTACTTTTGCTAATTTTGCTTAAAAGACAAGTGATAAAAGAAACTTGGCAAATATGACATGGACTCACTGCTGAAAGAGGAATAGGTCTCAGAGCAGAATTCCAAGAGTTCTGGGCCTCACAGAGACATTCATTTAGTGTGAAATTAAACATCATGGAAGTTTTTTTCCTCCATCCTTTAAACTGGAATATGTAGTATTTCTGTTTATGCATGTTAGTAGCCCTTCTGAGTTCGGGGACAGCCTGCAAATATAGACATTCTATGAACAAATCCTCTGGATTGAGATTTCATTTTGTACTTCTTGGCTCTCTTAGATAAGTGGAATTTTTATCCACTTGCTCACTAGAGCAAGTGCACACACTACTCAGGTAATGGCCAGTCCTGGCCAGTGTCTTTCCAGGCTGAAATAGGCAGCCTATGAAGTTGAGTTGGCTCCAGTGATTTGTCACTTTCCTTATGAAACCCTTTTGGCCTCTACTTTTCTTTCCTTTTCTGTTTTTGTTTTTCTTTAATGTTTTTTCTGTTTTTTTACTTCCCCGACTCTTCCCTCTAAAAACTTAACAGCAACATGATGGTGATAGTTTGCTTCCCTATAAGGGTTTGAGTGGATTAATAGGTTAATATATTTTAAATTCTTTAAATTTTGAAGATGAAAAGTATGCTTTAGATTTAGTTTAGGATCAAACACAATTATTTATGAGAATATTATTCTGGAAGTTCAGCATAATATGCAATATTTAAAAAGTGCATTTATAGTGGTGCTCTTAGTTAATATTCATGGGGTATTTTCATCTCATAAGTTTGCAGTGAATGCAAAGATGGGAAAGAGAATAAGGGATTATTGTAGAACATGGCAGAATGTATGTTATGAACTCATTTAACAAGTCATTTTGCCACTATAAAACCATCTTCAGACAGCTGCAAGGATTTTCATGTACTGGAGCTGGAACAAGAGAAAAGGAACAGATCTTGGTAGGTTTGCTGCTGTAATAATAATCCGTTTTCCCTTCCAGGCAAAGCCACAGGGCTAGACCTTGCTTGTTGTGATGTTTAGTCACCTTTGCACTTTATCTTACGTGCAAATCTCAGGCTGAGAATCAAATTGCAGCCCTCCTCAGGAGGTTAAGTCACTGTGATCCACCTTCTATTGTTAAGGAGTCATTGCTAAACCAAATGCAGGAGGAAAATTACCTGTCCTGGGGTGAAAAGCAGAAAAGCAATGCTGTCCTTCCGTCTTGGGGAACCTGAAGGTGATGAAGCAGGAGAACTCTGATTTTATTTTAAATTTGTTTTTAGCTTTGGGAACCAAACTTGGGGTGCTTTGTTGTTTTTTTCTTGTTGTTTTTTTTTTTTTTTTAATTTCCCTCCTGCTTTCACAGCAATATTTCTTTGCACGTCTGAAACCACGACTTCTGTGCTTTCCTTTGAGTTAATATTTAATTCCTTCTTAAACATTAACTGTGGCTAGAGTTACTTTTGTAAAGGAGGACTGCTGTGCTAATAAAACTAATAATTTCCTTTGAAAAGCATAGGAACAATATGGAACACTGTACATATCTGAAAAGTAAACTGTCTGTTAGTGGCACACATTACTGTTTCACAACACAAATGGTTTTTTGCTGCTTCTTCTGATGTTTACAAACTGTTTCTGCCCAAACTGCAATCCATGAACATGCTGTGGTGCACCCATGTCTTGTGTTTTTGCAGCCTTGGTTGTGAAGCAAAGCTGTGGAGATCAATGTCCTCTCACTCTCACCAGTTCATGTGGTATTAAGTGCAAATCAAATATAAATATATATATGTAGCTATAGCTACCAGATGAATGGCACTTGGCACAAACATTTCTCTACCACAGACATCAGGAAGAGGTTTTTTTTTTTAAGTTATCAGCCACCAAAAACGGCATGGTCCAATTCATATTAGCTGTTTCTGCAGAGGTGTCTGGATTGCCATGGCACCCTTGAGGTGGGAGCCTGATTTGTCTCACAAACCTTCCTCAATGGGCACTCAGGGCCTGGGGCTGTGGGCAGCAAAGGCTAGAAGAAGAGAAAACCTATTTCAGACACTCAGGACAGGCACACCTCTGCAGATGGGAGCAGGGAAGGTATTTTATGCTGGAGGTGTCTGCCCCATGAAAGTCAAACCCATGCAGGAGGCCTTATGATGAAGAGGTAGATTGGCAGATTTAGTGATTTTTTTTTTTTTGGGCTTTGGTTGCTATGAATTGTAGTGAGGGGTTAGAGACACTGTCCTTGGCACCAGACCCAGCAATGGTGGCTGTGTTGGGTGCTGCAGGAGGAGGTTTGAAAACACTGAGCTGGGGAGGCAGCAGCATGGCACCAGAGAAGACACTGAGGACTGGAAGAGTGCTGCTAGGGTGGACAAGGAGAAAGATGCATAGTGGTGGGACAAAAATTTCCAGGTAACTGCTTTTCCTTTTGTCAAGGAAGGAGTGTGTACAGTGTGGTCACATGTCCTTGCTAGATGCTGACAAGAAATGCTAAGACTCCACCAGGAGCTCCTCTGGGAAATTCTCAAACCCCATTTTATTTTGGGTTATTTCTCCTCAAGGGAATGATTAAGTCCATCATTAGTGCTGCTGTCCCAGAGATCTCCTGATTGCCCTTGAATGTCCCTCCCTGCACCACCAGCACAGAGAGATGTTTTTCTGTGAGGAAGAATGGGACCCCTGCCTGTGTTTATCAGCAGTTGGAGAAGGAATCCCCTCTTGGGGGAGGCACTGAAGAGATGGAGGGGGTATTCTGGGTGGTGTAGCTCTGCTCCTCTTGCTGATGCTCTTCTGAGTACAGTTAGCACAGGCTTTTAACCCTGCACCAATGCAATTAACTTCTCCTAGATACCTTTTCTGCAGGGCAGGAATTGTCCTAATTATTTTGCGGTTCTGGCAAAATCAATTTTTCTTGTTATTCCCCCCACATTTGCATAGTAAGCCATGCTGACCAGTCAGCAGCTCTGAAGAAAGCATCCCAGAAATGCTGCCCCTCCAGTTCTGTCAGCCTAGGTGACTACCCAGGTTATCTTCTCAGATGGGCTGTCCCCACTGAACTCCACTGTACTCTTCTTCATCCTTCAACAGCCCTAGGAGCAAAGAAGATGTTGGAGCAAAAATTTGGGAGTTTGGTGCATACTGTTTTGCAGGATAATGTGAACAGAAAGCTGGTCATTAGGTATTTCAAAAAAAAAAGGAGACGAAAAGATTGAATCTTCCTTCTTAAAAAAAGCCCTGAAGATCAGACACTGCTTTGCAGTCTCTTCCTCCTTCCACCTTGTGAAACTATACCAGTCCAACAAGATCCCTTACTCCTCACCTTTTGCTTCTGGGGAAAAAAGAGACATGCAGAACTGGGAAAGACCTCCAGGGTTAATGACTCTACGCACTCCTGTCTCAGCAGGCAGGTTGCATTTGAGTGATCCTTTTCTTAAATTCATGAGGTTTTTTTCTAAAAGCAAATTATGTTTATTTTTTTGGCCCAAAACCCTACAAGAAGCCAGGGCACCAGCACAGTGACTAGTGCCTTTCTTCTGATTCTTAACACCATCATCCCTCCCAACATCCAGTTGACATCAAATGTCAGCGTTGTCCTGCAGTTTCCTCTGCCTGACAGAGGTAACACTGCTGTCTCTCCAGGAGATGTTCCACTGCACATCCAGTGGAACTGGGTGCCTGGGTGCCCCTTGCTCCCCATGCCTGCTGCCTGGCTGAGCTGCCTCTCTGCCTGGTCTCGTTTGTCTGTCACTGCCTCTATCAGCTCCCCGCCCTGCCAGGCTTCCCCTTGGCTCACTCCAACCTGGTGTGCAGGGCAACGGCGGGTAGGAGTGTGTGGAAATGTTCTCAGTGAGGTGATGGGCCTCAGAAAGCTTCAAAAAAAGGAGTGGTACTCACTAGAGACCAAGGCAGGTAGAAGGCAGGAGGCTGCCTTTCCTATTAGACAAGGCCAGTGCAGTATGTGCAGAGCTAATGTGAGATAAAAACAGACAAAATCAAGGTGAAAATAAGGGCAGATGAACTAAAACTCAGCCTTGGGGAAGAGAGGGCAGGCTGCTATTTATCTGCAAAGGACAAGAAGCACCACAAAAGGCTGAAGGGCAGCACAGTCAAATTGGTAGCCAAGGAGAAGGTTTTTGACTGTTAAACCTCTGTGTTCTTGCACTGACAGATCCATTGCTGCCATGCAGCGAGCCGTGTTTGTGTTAGGCAGCAGGTATGGGATGACTGTGCGCCGTGCAATGCCAAAGTATAAACTTCTCTCTTTCTTTGTATAAAAGCTCCAAGGATATCCCAAACATAAGACCCTGCATTTCAGATTTCTCTGTTTAGTCTGTGTGCTATAATTTAATCTAATATGACAAAATATTTGTAAGCACACATTTGGTTTGTCATGTGTGTGCTTTATGGCAGATCCGAAGCAGAATCAGCATCCCGCTTCTGATGCTCTTTCCTTAAAAGAAAGAAAAAAGCCTTCTTGTCCAGTGCTGACCTGATCTTCTGCTAATCTATGGTGATCAAGTTTTATGACCCAAGGTCACATTAATCCTTAGTGGTCATGTAGTTACTATAGTTTCACTGACAGAACAAGGTCTGCACACTGCAAAGCAATGCAGGGTCTGCTTCTGGCCGAGGTAATTATGCATGGACCCCACTCCAACCTCTCAGTCTCTTTTGTAAATAGATTCAGTGACTCTTTGAACCAAGGAAGGCCCCTTTCCTGGTCATTCAGCTCTTTCTTCTTTGCTCACATGCTTCTGGGGGGATTTAGTGTGGTTCTGGACTTTATGTGACTTTGGAGATAGAAGTTGCATAGTTGGGAGTAAGGCTGGGGGAAGGGAGAATTTGCACAGATTTTTGTTCCCTGCTTCATAAAAAATTGTGTTGCTATTGACTTGCAGATAAAGTAATCTTCCTAGGACAAAGGTTACAGTAAAACTGCAAAATGACACGACTTGCAAACTTTATAGATTATGGCTGCAAGTATTGATAGTTCAGTACTGTGCTAAAAACTCAGCCTCCTTCTCTCTCTCTCTTTCTCTCTCTCTCTCTTTCTTTCTCTCTCTTTCTCTTTCTCTCTCTCTCTCTCTCTCTTTCTCTCTCTTTCTCTCTCTCTCTCTCTCTCTCTTTCTTTCTCTTTCTCTCTCTTTCTTTCTTTCTCTTTCTCTCTCTTTCTCTCTCTCTTTCTTTCTTTCTCTCTTTCTCTCGCTCTCTTTCTCTCTCTCTCTTTCTCTCTCTCTCTCTTTCTCTCTCTCTCTCTCTCTTTCTCTTTCTTTCTTTCTCTTTCTCTCTCTTTCTTTCTTTCTCTTTCTCTCTCTCTTTCTCTCTTTCTCTCTCTTTCTCTTTCTCTCTCTCTCTTTCTCTCTCTCTCTCTTTCTCTCTCTCTCTCTTTCTCTCTCTTTTTTGTTCATTTGTTCTTTCATTCTTTCTCACACCTCAGGCCCACCATGTGTTGCATTGGAATAATCACAATTTTTACTTACTTTTCTACCAATTTATCTTAAAATATAGGATAACACCATATTGATTAGTGTGGGACAAGGCAAGATCAGATTCTTATCTGCTGGATTTATCTTCTAACTAGCAGTTATGCTATGAGTCTGCTTGTGAAAAGGAAAACTCCATCAAAAAGCCTGATATTGTTTACATAAATACTGCCATGACTGCTGGTGACTGACTAATTTATTAGAAACCCATACAACTTCTAGAGTTCACTTTAAGCTGTGTTAATTTCTCAATCCATTGTTTTAAATTAAGCTTGAATTTAAATTCACTGGTTCAGACTGCACTGAGAAAATAAGCATGCTGAATTGGTATGCATTTTTCTTGTTCTTACCCACAGCAGGAAGAGCAGAGGGGCCTTGGTGTCGAGCAAGGCACAAGTGATCCCGTGCATGGCTACTTAATGTGAAGGTCCTGCTCCGTGCTGGGCAGGATTTTTCGCATGCATGTTCCCACCCTCCATCTCTGCCCTATGACCTGTAGAGGGGGAAGCTGGGCAATGCCTACTCCTGTTTTGTTTTCCCTGCAACTGGAGAATGTCCTTCTCCAGGAATGTCAGCCTTCCTTCTCAGAAATGTCAGAAAGCAGCATTCAGCAGCTCTAAATTCACTAATGGCATTAACTTACTTTAAATGCATTTCCCCTTTCAGAATCTCTGCCCTTTGTCAGTGGGATGTGACTGGTCTCCTTTTGAGTTTGAAATGTGGAAACCTTTCCTCTGACTTGCTAGACGAGCTCCATGTTGGATGTAGCAAATGCGTTTGATATCTCCAGCAGACTGTCTCCTCTCTGTTGTGTATCTCATCCCATAAACTCTTCTCAACCTGGAGGCAAAAGCTGAAATGTCACAAAGCAGGCAGCTGCTTCTTCCGAAAGCACCTGTGAGTCAGTCCCCAGTGGGCATGAAAATGAAGATAACCTAGAAGACTTGCAGGGGCAGGCTCCATTCATCATCTCACTGTTCCTTGTTAATCTATTTTAACCCTCTCAGACACTTTCCCCCTCAGTCTTAAAACACAGTTCAAACTTGTCAGTCAGGAAGACTTTGCTGATCACTGGATATAGGAGGAGGCTAGTGTTCAGGAACATCTGATCTGCATCTTTAACTGGCATGCATTTAAGGTGTCTGTGAGCTTTGATTTCAGTGAATAATGACAGCTCTTCTTATTTCCATTATTGTGAAAGGAGCTACTGGCCCATTGGATACCTGACTACAAACTAGCATTGTTGTATGTTGTCCCCTTGGTGATGCAGTTACCTTTCAGTAATAGTTGCACAATATTAACCATGATACAGAGATAAATTGTTGAATTATTTTTTCATATCTTGGGAAAAGTCCCATAATTGTCCCAGATGCAACATAAGTATGTTGTTTACCTGAGAGAAGAAAGGTGCTTATACATAGAGATTCTGCTTTCCCTTCCACCCCTCCTTTTTTAAAAAATACAGTATTTTCCATACTTCAGATTAATGAAGATAATGTACTAGTTGATGGAGGAGAGACTGTTGTAAACTGCTATATGCCCAGCATGTTTGTGGGTAGCTTTAGAGGCAAAAGCCTGTTTGAGGCTTGATATTCTCCCTGCTCTTTTGTTTGTGTCTTGTAGCTGAGCTGTCTCTGGAGAGAGTGAAAAGAATTTAGGCAAAAGAATGAAAAAGGCTGGATTGCTTAGCCATGAAGCAGGGCCAGGCTGATATAGGATACCACTGCCTATTGTATCATCAGGCTGAGGGTGAGGTAAGTAAGTTTCCTTTGCTGCATGGGGCCTCAGAGGTTCTGATTTATAGCTGTGCTCTACCCTGTGTCCTTGCATTGTAAAACTCATCCTTATTATAGTTAAATAAATTCAAAACACACCAATTTTTCCCTTTTTTTTCCTGTGCATTTGAAAATGTGGAGGTGCACCCTTGATAATGTTTTTAAGTTATTTGCCACAACCACAAAGGCTAGAGCTGTATTTGTTTAGAAATAATCCATCCACACCCACTCCCCAAACAAAAGCTGAGTAGCTCATCTCATATTCTGGATGTAAGGTTTTAAGAAACTTCAGGAATACCATAAGAATTACTAAAAAATTTTAATCAAAATGAGATTTGTTCTTGAGTTCATAGTAAAATACCTGTTGTTTGATATGAAGGCTCTGACACCAATGGCTTGTAAAGCCTGCAAGATGCTTTAAAAATGTTCTTACAAGAAGTTGAGTGGAAGCATGAATATTTTAGAGCTGTTTGGGTTTTTTTTTTATCTTGCATTGCTCTCTCTGAATAGCTACTCTTCACAAAAAGTGAACTAAAAGCTTTTTGTTTTGTTCAAATGTTTCCACTTAACTCTGTTAAACATTTACTTAGTTCCTCTCATAGTTTATTTTGTCATCAATAGATATAAAGACTTGGCATATATATCGGCTAAAAATAGATTTTAAACCTGAGAAATGATTGCAGTAATAAATGTAGCATTTTTGTTTACATGGAAATATGGGCCACTTTGGTAGTGGCCCACTAACAAAGACCTTGTGATTTCTTAGAACAACTCGGAGCAGAGTAGGTTGCCCAGCTGACAAGACTATGTTCCCAATTTCATTGGCAATGATGATTTTTCCTTGGGTATACTTTTATTTTTCAGTGGTGTCTCTCTCTCTCTCTCCTCTCTAAAATGGAGAGGGGGACATATCTACACTGTCTTATGTATTCTTTAAGACTAAACATGGGCTTACCAAGAATACTGAACCTGATGATACTCATAAATATTCCCTTTCCCCCTCCTTTTCCCTCCTTCATTAGAGAGGATCATCAGTAAGGGCAGGCAATGGGAAGGTTGAAACAGAGGAAGAAGCAATTGAGCAATGATTACATGTAAGTAAATGGCTGACATTGCATGTGATCTTTTTTAAAAAAGCAAGTATCAAATCACACATCAAGGTATCCATCAAAATGAGTTATAACAAATAAAAGAACTGTGTGATAAAACATAATCACAATTTACAATGCACCCTTCTGAATGGGAAGGTGAAAGAAGGGGATAAAATTTCACTAGTGATGAGGCTTGTAATTTATTTTACAAGAATTAATATAGAAGAGTCTTATTCTGTTACAAAGCACAGTGAAGTTCATTAATTAACAAATGATGTTAGTAAAATAGAAATAATCTCATCTTATTGCTTTTTATCTATATTACCTGTGAGAGTTTCCAGTAAGTATATAATTTGATCTAGAAGATACAGGAATCTCTGGCTAAGTAGTTACTAAAGTACACTGTCCAGAGTCCAATTCTAGAGCTCTCCGCAACAAACCATCAGTGTTGCTGACTTCTGGGCAAGCCATGCCCTGGCATTAGCCCTTATTTTTTTCATATGGTCTGCTATGGAGATCTTTCTTTCTGCTTTCTTTTTGCTGATAAGTATGTCCTGAGAAAATTCACTTTTGCCTATTCAAAACTTGCTGTGAGAGAAACACAGAAAATCCCCAACCACAGTCACTGCATTAGAGCAAGACCAGGTCATGTAGCCACGATGTTTTCTGCCAAGCAAGAGCAGATATTTGCAGGACAGCAGCTTACAGCCATGGCTAAGCTTACAGCTTTCTGCCAGCAGCATCTCACTGGAGTGCAGGTGCTGTGGCAGTGAGTATCAGGGAGGATGCTCCAATTTGAGACAAGCTGGAGAATGGTGAAAGGCTCTTGACTGTGTCACCCTTGGCTTGGCTGCCCCTCTTCAGCAATTGCAGACAGATGAGGATGGCCCTGTGTGAAGGGGCTTGTTTAACATGTGCCTCTGTCAGCCTGCAAATTTTGCAGCCACCTATAGAGGCAATTGGTTCACAGCATGGCATAATCAAAGTAATAAATTTAAAAGTCAGACTACCAGTGGTGGACCTTCACTTTAAACTTGTTAATTAAAAACCTACTCTGTTGACCTCAGAATAGTACCATGAATTTGAGGAACCTTCTGCTTCTGGAGAACTATGTGCCCAAGCAGAGAAGAAGGAGGAATTCAGAGTGGTTGGTGGTGTATTTTGGTGATTTGTCTACCCCTAGATTATCACGGCACTCTTTCCATTTTGTTCCAGCTTTCATTCTCGATGCAGCCTCCTGTTGATCTCTAATAACATCAGTCATGGTAAGTTTTCTTGTAAACAATTGTGCTTTTGTGTTTCAACACATTTCACTTTGAAATATGCTAAAGATAAAGGAACGTATGAACAAATTATGGAAGACCATCAGGACCAATGGGAACTTCCCTCTGAAACTCTGTGAGAATCTCTGAGTCCCAAACACATATATTGCAAGGTTTTGGTCATAAGTATTTCTCAACAGTTCTTCTGTAGTTAAACTGATAAGATGTGAAAAAATTCAGGCTTCAGTACCTTTTTGGTTACCAATGGTCCTAAATTCATGCTTTGTTTGCCATTCTGCTGTGACTCTTGCAGAAATGTTGTTAACATGCTAGTACAGAGGTGATGTGTGCCGTACCAGCTAGGCTCTGCATCTGCACTCCCTCCTCAGCATAATGCATGCCTGTGATGCTTTCTGCTGAGCTCCTTGGCTCATTCCTCTTGTTTGTGTTGGTTGTAGAACTATCTAAGGAACTTTTGTGAGATGAGGTTCGTGGTGTGGGTTTTGCTCTCCTCCACACCCACTGCTGGGTGCTCCAGAGGTTCTGATCAAATTCCAAGTTTGCTGCAGCACAGAGCCTTTATCAAGGGAAAGCATGCTGTATGCAAAGCATGTTGAAGTGCCCTCTTATGAAATGAGGTTTGACTTTCTGTGATATCAAAAAGAACACTAACCCAGAATTTAATATATCCTGGGAAATCATATTTCACAATCTAATGCCTGGAGCCCTTTTGTTTTTAATATGAGGATCAGAATTCTAATCTCTCTCATGGTTTGCCTAAGTATTTTATGTTAAATGACAGTAAGTTAATAAGTACAAAATAGTGGGTGGTTAAGTACTGTTTAGCAGCCTAACACTGTCTAAATGGGAAACCTCTTGGTGTAAGATAAGGAGTGAATTTAAAAGAGTAAAACTAAATCAGTGTAGCCACATCTTGTAGACATTCCCTTTTTGATATTAAACCAGATGGGGTTATTTTAGCTTACTGTTTATGAAGGCTTTTAAACTAAATTTTGAGTCTTACCCTGCCTTATCCTGGAACAAAGGTCTATCCACGTAATGGAGTTGTGTTAATGGATCTCTAGCTGCTCAGCCATCTTGGTGGGATTGTTTAAAGCCTTTGAGGTGAGGAGAGCTACTGGAACAGTTGCCAGGGGATGTAGTGAAAAGGAAAAAGCTGACATGTGCTAAATGTTCAGTCACTTCTCCGATAACACGTGATAGTGTGGAACAATGGAGTGGGCAAGCTCGATAAGAATTTCCAGTAGGTTTGCACTGAGGGAAAGGGACTGTGATAGCTGTGTAGAAAGTACCTTGCTATAGCCTGATGAAATGGCAGCTTTTGAGACATGAAAGGAGGAGACTTCTGCCTTGAGCCAGCAATGGGCTGGTGAAGGCAGGGTGGAATTGTGCTGGGATACTACTGCAGAAGCTGCTATGAGTATCACCTGCTCCTGCCACAGGAGTAATAGTGCCACTAGCAGTAAGAGAAGGTCAGACAAGGGGACTGTTAGTATAAATTATAATGGGGTTGTGTCTAAGGGCTTTTTGAAACACCAGTTAAAGTACTTTTGTAAAAGGGTTGCTACTATAGCTGCTCTCATGATGAGAGTGTAGCATCTCCTGTGGTAATCCTGCGTGACTCTACATCATCTTTTTCCATTTTCTGAGGATACCACACAGGACTGATAATAATTTCTTGTGCTTGGCTGAGATATGAACTATGCAGCCCTACTTGACCCAGCAGTTGGCTTCACTTAAGTCTTTGGAGTGGCTTCTTTAAAGAGAAAAAAATAATGGAATGGATGGATGATGAAGTTTGATATATCTTGGATACAAGCAGATTACAATCTATAAATCCCTGAATATGTTGAGTATTAATCAGCAGCAGAAAGTTTCCTGGTTGATTGTACTTCTTTCTAACTAAACCTATTATCCAGAGCTCTTTATTAGATTTTCCCTAAAGAATTGCTATGAGTCCTTCTCTGCTAACTATTGATTGCTGTGCTTTGCTGGTCTCTCTCATATATGCAAGGGTCCAGTTTGCTCTTTTCTTCCTCCACCTGACACACTTACATTTGCATTTAAATTCCATGGAAGACTCCTCAGACTGCCTGGACTGATTAGTATTTGTGATTTTTTTTTCACAGAATATTTTGCTGGTGGTTTGTATCACCTGAGTCCTGTTTCATTAAACAATTTAACCCTCCATTCTATGGGTCCTGGGAATACAGCTTTGCTGGGCCTGTGTGCTGGCACAGCATAACTGTTTGAAGTGAAAAGGGTTAAAAATTCAGACCACAGAAGCACTTGAAAATCTTTCCTAGACTAGACAGGGAAATGTAATGTCCTGACTAAGGGTTAGGGTATCATACAGAAGCTGATCTTTTTCAGAGACTACATTGGAACAGTATGCAACCATTTTAAAGTGTACTAGGGCATACCAGCGCTGTTTATGAGTGTGAAAAATGAAGGGACTTTTAGGACAATTTCAAGTTCTCTCCACTGCATTGTGGGATGGAGTAAAAATGTCCAATGAGGATCAACATCTCTTAATGGGTGAGATTCCACCAGCTCAGCGTGTCTCTGCTTAGTAAGAGAAACTTTGATCTGCTGTTGCATATTTATAGATGAAATATAGAAATATTGCGATATCAGAATGCTCCATGGATGACTGCCCACACCATGGTGCTATGACTGAGACAACTCTGTAACTGACATCAGCAGATTTTAAAAAAATGCACTGTAAAAAGCAAATTAAAACATTTTCTTTTATTTTTTTTTTCTTTTCAAACTGCCTCAAAAAGGTCTGAATTATATGCAGTTGGCAGGTTCAAGTGTGACTCAACTCATTGTTTTCATTCTCTCATTTTGGCAGCCTTCAGTAATTCCAGATGTTATTTCTCTAACCACATGGAAAAATTTTTATTAAAAAGGGGAGTGGGAGGGGGAGAAAGGAACTGTTTTGCTGCATTTGGTACACTTTTAAAGCAATGCTGATATTGCGTAGACAGTGCTCATGTGCAGCAGGCACTAAGGCTAGCTGGAGGCATGCCCAGGAGGAGACAGCCCCAAGATAAAAGGCCCTGTGTTACAGGGCAGAAATGAGAAGAAAGCCCAAAGCAGCCAGTTAGTTCAGTGAAATGGTGTTCTGTCATTCTAGGACTCATTTGTTGGGAGCTGTGAGGCCAGGACAAACGGGGAATTTACCCTGAACCCACTATAGTGAGGAAGCTCAGAGAATTATAGTATCATGTCAAAGACAGAATGAATGTTTTTCTTGCCCTGTGACCATGGGGAATATATAGTTAGCTCACAAACAATGCCTTGCTTTGAATGGAAAAAGGATTCATGTCTGCTTGGATGGTGTGCTTTTAGGACACATGAATCCACTTACTTTGCTTGGCTCACCTAGCATGTCTTAGCTTAGAGAGAAATGCAGAAGGCCCTTTATAATTTAATAATTAGAAGACCCCTCTAATTTAATGGAGGCTTGTGTTTTATAGTAACATGACTTTTCAAGGTGAGTCCAGCCTCTCCTTCTGCATTTTTTGAAGTCTGATTCAGGATCCAGGAGTTTCAGAGATCTGAATTAGCTAGAGGAGCTAAAGGGCACTTCAGAACCTGAGGTGGAAACAAAAAGCGGTGGACTGAATCACATAGCTACAGTGCCTCAGACCTTGGCTGAGCGAAGCTGATTTCTTATGCTCAAACCTCATCAAGAGATGAGATGTGTTCACAGCCCCCTTTGGGGCCAAACTGCACTCTATATGATCATTGGTAGCTTGCCTTTCCAGCCCAGCAATAACCTTGAGAGCATAAGCATATAAGCTGACCACTCTTCAAATTTAGTAAAATAATAAATATCACATAGAAGATCATAGACTCTTTCTGAACTATTGTGCAGAGTACTAAATCTTATTAATAAAAGCTGGTCTGGTGAATGCACTTAGAGCAACAGGCTCAGAATAAAGCACATGAGTGGAAAAATTAGTGTGCTTTTGAGAACTTTAGGTTTCCCCACAGCTTTTACATCAAAGACCTCAGTGACACCTCCTTATAAGAACAAGTTTTGGAGTCTTCTCACTCTTAGGTGAAAAAATAAAACCTTTTCACTATGAAAAGAAAGGCCAGTCTGCATCTAATTGATTGGCTTGCCATGATTTACCACCCTCCCCCTGCCCAGTGCACAAGATGGAGTAAAATGTCATGGTGCTAGCATAAAAGAGAAGGATTTTCTGTCTGTAGGTGGTTCTGTACTGAAAGTGCAGAGAGGTTAAAAAAAAAACAAAACAAGCTCTGTTGGATCTCTTGTTGGTAAAAGTGAGAACTGTTACTGGAAAATATTTTTTTTGTGTGATTAGTTGGTGGTAAGCCATGACTAATGCTTATTGTCTCAGTATGCACTTGTGTTTGGGTTACCAGGTCCCTCCTGCCCCCTTGCTTGTTCTGTGTAGTTGATAGAGCCTGCTAAAACTTGTAATGTAAGGTCTTTGATGCAGGGACTACTTTTTCGAGATGACTTGCACATTCCTTAATGCAGTAGGGGTCCTGGCTCAGGGCTCAAGACATTATGATAGCAAAAATAGTAAATTCAGTGGTGGTTCTTGGTTGCAGTGACCTTTGCAGCATCTGAGTCACTTCAGTTTTGGGACTCTCGGGACCCAGAGCTCATGTTGGGTTTCATTCAGGGAGTGGAAGCCAAGTCTCCAGCCATGTTCATTGTGAAGTTTTCAAAATGGAAAACAATTGTTGATCCAAGTCCAAGACATTTTCTGGCTCCGGTAATCTTGTGTTCAGCATAATCACAATTAAATACATGCAGTATTGGGTTTAGGGTCTTAGTGGGATGTATTGTGTTAGAAGCAAGAGAAAACAATGCATTTGTTATTAATTTTTGTTTTATTTTAGACCTTTACTTACTTGAGGTTCTCTGGTTTTGTGGCTAACCCTGAGGAACTTTCTGCAAAGCTAACAGTGATTGCTTTACTTTTCAGTAAAAAATAAAAATGAGAGAGAAGGCCACACATAACTTTTCTCTCCTTCAGGTATTCCAGAAAGTTCTTGCTTTACTAAGATCCATCTGGCAAATTAACAAAAATCTCTGTCCCCAGATGATCAGTGATAAGATACTCTGCTGGGAACTGATGTGATGATGCAATTCTAAGAGCGAAGTGCTTGTTCCAGCATTGACTCTTGGTGACCTACACTGGACTGGATTCAGACAGGGCTGCTACAGCCAGCAGCAGCTGGCTGCAAAGTTATAGCAGCATACATTTTCCAGAGCATACAAAAAGTCTGCTGTAAGGATTAATCCAAAAGGAAAGGAAACATGCTTGGAAACATTGCCTCTAGGTTGGGTTGTGTCCTTCTGCCTATTGCAGGAAGAGGACACAAGAACTCTGCTGCCTGAAAGAAAGATCTAAAGAAGTGAGTTTTCACATGGAAAGGTTTGATTTTTGTTCTGTTCTCAGGGAACTGTTTTAAAGAGGTGTTTGTATATCTTGGTGACATCAGTTCAAACAAACCATTAAACATTCTGGGTTTTCAAATTCCTATTGCATGACACAAGGTAGGGAACACATTGTGGAAGTCAAATGTGTCTACCAAAATATTGAACCAACCAGCCAGGCAAAAGCTGACAGAATTGTTGCTGACAGTATTTTTTCCTACAGGCTGCAATCTTCAAAAATCTTCATTGATATCTTACAGGATGATGTGTTAGACAGAGATCCTGTCTGTGGACTGAGATCCCACCATTTTATAAGATCCTTCCTAAAGGTAAGTTTAAGAAAAAATGTTCCAGTTTAGAGTCTGCTGGTGCCTGAATTCTGTTAAAGAATAAGTATTGGGTGTACTCCAGTTCATCCTGGTTCTCTGTACTCAGTTTGCAGATAGTGGTTTGCTCCAATAGCAATCCAGAAGAACCACCATTTGATCATTAATGAGAGATGCTTCTCTAAAGTTGCTGGCTATTATTTTTCTGCTCCTTCTCTAAGCACTAGCAAAGTCTGACATCGCATTCCTCTGCACAAAGCAAGTGTGTGCAGCAGCTCCACAATTAGATGAATGCTTTATATATGGCAAACTTTTTCTATCTTTCACTCTTGGCATATTGATAAAAAGAATGCTAATGTGCCACCCATAAAATAAGTGTAAATAGGCAATGTGCTATTTATATTCTGTGGTTAGGCTCGTAAAAATCAATATCGTTTTACCTAAAATCATGAAGTTGCCTCCCGACTACTGTCTAAGATTTTTCATAAGAAGGAGGAGTTGAGCATGCTTGGCTTTTCAGCAACAGGGGAAGTGCTATAATTTATAGGTAGGAGAATCAATAGTACCAAGCACAAACTAAGATATATTGCATAGTGAGGCATGTGAAGGTTCCTGAGGCCTGTGACAAATTGGTCTGTCCAGCAGTACAGGACTTTCTTTTGATCCTTCATATAGCTCTCCTTATTTCTTGGCTTTATGGAATGCAGATCCCATCAGAAAGTGTAAGGTGGAGTCATTGAGAGTAAATGCTAAGTACATTTTTTCAAGAGATAAGGCAGAATGTAGCCAATTTATACACAAATGAAGAGTTTACACACCAGGAGAGAAATGGCTCTTTGAAAGCCTCTTAAAGGCATAACTGCAACTGATTATTGAGTTATGCAATAACCAGTATTATTGAATACTAACGAGGATGAAGGATAGGTGGACACTTAAAAATTCTGCAGTTTTTGCATTCAGGGGATGTCTGCAAAAAGTAAGTTTGTCTGAAAGCAATGGGATTATTTCTGGCAATTGTTAATTTTGAGATATAGTTGACATTTTCAGTAGTTTTAAGTTGACTCAGGCAGAGAAGTCTTAATTATGAAACTGCATAACAGCAGTAAGGGAAGCTCCACACAGCAGTCAAAACTACTTGAATTAATGTTGATTATAAAGTGTGACATTTTTAACAGAAGAAGGAAAAAGCAATACTGGAAACTGCCCATAGTGCTGTGAGGATAAGGTGTTACTTTTGTTATCCTAGGGAGCAGATGAGTCTGGTCAAAGGCAAAATTGTGACTTGAGAAAGAGAAAGAGACCAAGAGTGTGTGAAATGGATGATGTAAAATAATTCTCCCTGGTCAGACTCTGTGGAGCTGATGGAGATGTTGAACAGGGGCTGAATGCTGACCCTTGCAGGCCCTAGCCTGTCCAGTGTCTGTCATTTTGATGCTATTTGTTGGCAGTTCTTCACCAGGGCTGAGGTTATCACAGTTGCGTCTGGTCCAGTGGAGACAGGAAGTGTATGAAGAATGGTGGAAAGACAGGCTTTACTTGGGAACCCTTGCTTAATGGCCATTATGATAATATTACCTCCTGCTGTCCTGCCTTTGACAGTGCTCAGTAATGAGCTAAAAGAGAAGGATAAACTTAGTGGTGCTCTTTACAGTGAAACTCTCCCAGTTTTCAGTAGTGTCTTGCATTCTGGAGCTGAAGCTGGTATCCTCGAGCTTAGTACCCCTTGATGGGTCTCTTGCATGACTTGGTGCAGCTGCTTTTGGACTCCTTTCAGTGCTGACATTTGCAGTATCCTGGTGGCAATGTGCTCCACAGCTGAATATTAACTAGTCCAAGAAACAATACTTTTTCCCTTTGTTTCAGGCTACCTTTCTCATAGTTTTATTTAGTGTTCTCTCATTTGCCTATTTCTCTCTCTCTACTACTACTTCTCTCTTCAATAAAAAAGGTGTAGTTTTCAGATCTATAAATACCCTGATACAACTTTGCATGTGACCTCCCAAAGAGATTCTGGTATTTTAAAATGTTAGTTAAACAACATTTCCTGAAGGCCAGTGATGTCCATTTGTGAGTTGGTTGTGTGGTGGGATGGGTGATGGTGACTTACTGCTGCCGACACTTGCAAGGCCTCATGAGAGAGAAGTTAATTACTGGGCTCTTCAGGACTGTCTTGAAAGCAGTTAGACTGACCATTTAAGTATCATTATGTGTAGGTGGGAAATGGAGATATGGTCTAAGAGGCTGTGGTATGACTCAGATGTTGTACTGAGCAGTTAGGATCATAAACTAAATAAAACCATCATCTGTTAGAAATCTTGTGTCTGAGTAGTAACTGACAGATTCAGTTTATCTAAAATCTGTAACTGTGTCTCATCCAAGTATTTGTAAGAAGAAACAAGTCAACCTGACTAAGAGTTTTAAGATTAGTCTCATAGTAGTGGTGCCGCTGGTAGATGAGTTCATCTGCTTAAGCGACTTTAATTTCTAGAAAACTACAGTGAAGTAACTGCTTCAGTGATCTCCGCCTGCCTAATACTGTTGCTTTTTATGACAGACAATGTAGGTCTTCCTGTTTACTTTCCCAACCAACAAGTCAGTCAAGTAACCTTTTAGGAAATACTGTAGGCCACTTCTGAAGCATGCCTCACTGCATGGAAACCTTTATTCCTGGGATGAATGATATTCTTAGATATTCATGGGAAATAAACAGCAATAATCCTGACAGGAGGTGTTGGCAGAATGAAGTGTGAACAGGAAGCGATTAAAGATAAAAGGCAATCTCAGGAGTTACCTGTTGCTCCTTGTGTGATTATAGGTGTGGCTGGAACAGGTCACAACACAACGTAGCACCTGCCAACAACAAGCAAATAGAGATCCTGAGTTCGTGCCTTTCCCAGGTTGGCCCCCTGTTATATAACCAGGCCGGTCACATCAAGTAAAATATTTGGTGCTTAAGACATGCTTTTTAGCTTTGA
Source organism: Chloebia gouldiae (assembly GCA_003676055.1). Classification (NCBI taxonomy): domain Eukaryota; kingdom Metazoa; phylum Chordata; class Aves; order Passeriformes; family Passeridae; genus Chloebia; species Chloebia gouldiae. The sequence goes on along the minus strand of QUSF01000008.1, from coordinate 14,919,047 downwards.
CTGTGTAGACTGTGCTATGTCTCTTATAAGCAAAGCTTAAGTGACTCCTACATCAAGCTTCCAGGACATTTCATATTAAAACCTTTACCTTCCTTTTGGTTATAATTATGCAGTGAATGAGGCAGGAGTCTAGGCAGTATGTGATCATGTAATAAGAACTGCTTCATAATGACAAGGGTGGAAAATGGTGGTTGCACCATCCACCTTCATTAGTGTATTTCTCAACCACTGTGAGTTTCACGGGTTGCTTAGTTTTTTCATTTTTCTGTTAGTACCAATGGCCACCTTTCTTACAAAGTTACTATAAGTTTTAGTTAACACTATACATACTCTTTACATAAAGGTCATGCATCTTTTCTGTGTGATAGTCAAAGTATCATTGGGTTCTGACTTAGGGATAACAGGATGTGTATGACAAATGTAGGCTATGTATTTTGTGCGTACTATCATCTTGCATTTCTCTGCATAGAAAACCTGAATCCTTGGGCTTTGGGAAAAGAGTCAGAAAAAATTAAATAATGGTTAGTACCTAGGGTTTTAAGGGAGCTCTCTGAAGCTAACTCTCTTCCAGTTTACTGCCTGGAATTGCTACCCCTCCACACCAATTACGTAGCTTATCCTTTTCAGCCTCTATTCACCCTGACCTGTCTTCAGAGAAATCTTCTAAGTCAATGCAGAAGAGAGACGTTTTCCTGTGGGGAGCAGGATGTGCAGGTCTTGCATGGGACATGCTCTTTTCACAAATAGGTAGCCTTTATCTGAGACCTGTCATTTTACATTTTAAATTATGTGGTCAAGAGATGAGTGGACTATCCAGTGTAATTAGGACATGCATATGTAGCAGGTGAGTTCACAGGTCCAGATCTGAGCGCCCATCCCTAAAGCAATGGTGGTGAGAGGAGGAGGCAGAGAGAGGAGATCTTGGTGCTCCATACTAAAACCCTTCCATGCCCAGGTCTGTGTCTGGTCTCTGCTCTTTTAGATGGAGAGAGATTATCACTCTCCCTTATTTATTCCTACCCTTTTCTTTCCTCTTTGTGATTCCTTTGTGCTTGTGTTTGCCTTTGTTGCCAGGTCTCAGCTTGCTCAGGCTTTTCATTAGTTTGCCTAGGTTTAATCTTCTTTGAAAGGTCAGTCACGGGATGAGCACTGTGTCAGCGCAGTTTTGGTCAATCTGGAGCTCTGCAGTTTGGGAAGTTCACATTGTGGCACTCTTCATTAGCTAGAGCAACAAAATTTACCAGGAGCAGAATGCATCACTTATGCAAGTCAAGATACTCAGCAGAACGATTTAGACATAATCACTGAGGTAAGAGGGTGGTTCCGGGATGTACCCACTGTTCTTTAAATATTAGCTCATCAAATCAGCAGTAGGTAAGGAGCAGACTAATTAGCTGAGCAGGTTTTTTTGTTGATGAGTCTCTCTAAGGCACTGCCTTGCCTGTGATGAAAAAAGACCGATCTCCCATCTGTTGCGGAGAAATTTGCTTAGACACCAGAAATGTTGCTGCATTCCCTCACCTGGAGAGGGAGTAATTGTTTGGGACACACATGATTTGCAGTTCAAATTCCAGCTCCTCCCTGGGTAGGTCTGTTTACTCTAAACTGTTGGCTGAGTTTGGGTCTAAGGGCACTTGTGCACACACAAAGGGCAAACAGGTTTGACTTGACTGAGGACTTCACAGCAGGGAGGTTGAAGGCAAATTGCAAAGCCCTAGCAAATGAAAGACATGAAAAATGAAGGAGCATAGTTATGTTTAAAAAGTCTTAAGTATATCCAGCTTTTTGTTTCCTTTACTCACAGCTTTGAAGGGAAACTGGTATAAGAGGAAAAGAATGGCTAGACTGCTCCCAGAAGATGTGTATCTTTGCCCAGGCTGTCCTGTGCAGTGCTTCCCCATGTTGTTTCATTCCTGCATTAAACAAGACTAAGTGGCTTTACCCTCGGAGCTGTCAACTCTGGAAAGGATTTGGACCATCAAAACAATGACTGAACTATTTTTCAAAATTTCTAGGATTAAATGCTAGTTCTCAGTTGTGCCTCCCTATCATTTTAATATAGATATGCACATATATTCTTTGAAAACACAGACCAGTAATCATATGCATTTTTAATTGCTCATAAAGTTAAAATTTCTTTTGCTAACAACTTTCAAAGCAATTTTTCTGTGTTGTTTCTAATGTTTGGGCAGAACAGTCCTTATAGATGTAACACAAAATCTGAACTGTATTTTGCTTTAGAAGATGTCTCTCACCAGTAGGCTGATGGAAATGTTTCTGACATGAAGGGAGGGAAAGGAGTCTGCAGAAAGAGGTGAGCTCTGACTCACATCTTTGGAGCTCATAAAGGCTGTGTTTGCATTAGCTTTGCCAAGTGTGCACTACTGAAGGCTTTGCACTGCCTTGGGGGCTCGGTGGAAGCTGCGCCTGAGGAGGGCTCTCATGTAGGCATGAGGTTATGGAAGCTGGTCAAAACACAGCTGTGAATCCTAAGAGCGTTTGACACAAGAGTGAACTGTTGACTCCAAGCCTCAGTTTGCACCTGCTCTAAGAGCTCTGCACTGCCACAGCACCTCCTGCTGCTGCCCCTAACAGCACCTACACCTGCGCCCCTCCGATTAGGGCTAGGGCCCACAGTTTTGCTAAGGAAATGATGGTTTGGAAAATTTTCTGCTCTCATCTGGGAAGCAAAACAGAGACGACTTCTTTGATTAAAAAGGTATGGCATGGGAAATAAAATGAAGTATAAACAAGACAGCAAGGAGACAACATCCATGTTATTTGATATGATCCATACAAAGAAAGAGAAAATTGAAGTCAACCAAAAATTCACCTCACTGAAGCAAATTGAGTAGATGAAGTAGATGATATGTGAGGAAAAGCTACATTACTCAGTATAAAATTTCAAATTTATTTACTTTGGGTAATACCAAATATTAATTTGTTCAGAGCTCTGTACCAGCTTTCAGTGAATATTCCCTTTAAGGAATATTAAGGAAACTCATTACATATGAATCCCTATAAACGTTTTGAAAGTGAAGTGTGAATCCTTGCTTTTTACAAGGATTAGTATTCAGCAAAAAGAACTACACTGAGTCCAACACCGTTGCTATAGTTTGTATATTGGCATTTGGAAAATAAAAATGGGAGAACTTGTGTGGACAGGAAAGCCAACAGAAAAGTGCTTTCTGGAGACACCACTTTGAGAGAGGAGAGTGATTGTGGACTAAGGCCTTGGAGTAGGAAGGTAAAGACAAATCCTGCAACATTGTGTTGAAAGGTAGCTTGAGCCAAAAGAGATTAATAATGCTACAAAAAGGGAATCACACAACATGCTGAGTTGGAAGGGGTCCACAAGGATCATTGAGTCAAACTCCTGGCCCTGCACAAATCACCCCAAAAATCACACCATGTGCCTGAGAGCATTTTCCAAACACTTCTTTAACTCTGTCAGGCTTGGTGCTGTGAGCACTTCCCTGGGGAGCCTGTTCTAGTGCCCAGCCACCCTCTGGGTGAAGAACCTTTTTCTTATGTCCAACCTAAACCTCCTCTTGTACAGCTTCAGGCCATTCCCTTGGTTCCTGTCACTGGTCACCACAGAGAGGAGATCAGTGCCTGTCCCTCCTCTTGCCCTCATGAGAAAGTTCTAGACTGTGGTGAGGATTGTGCCTTGTCAGTGTTCATTCTCACTCACCTGTTGTAGTAATGAGAGCTCTTCTTTTTGGGTGGGTTTCTTTTTTTTTTTTTGGTGTTTTTTTTTTTGGACTGATTTCTTGGTTTTTTTGGCTGTTATTTGCTCTGTGAAAGGAAAAGTGAGTCCTGGACATGATGCCCTTGGGAGCACAAGGGGCCACATGGCAGGGATGTGGAATGAAGGAAAATGCTTTCTTCCTGCAACTCTGAGCTGTTGCAATGGTGTTGGTGCAAGTGAGGAACCACTGAAAGCTATGACAGCAGCTGAGGGTTTATCTCTCTCAAACTGGACCCCTTAAATAGACCAAGGAAATGAGCACTGTGAGCTGGTATTGCAGGCAATTCACAGGTATATCCAGGCCCTTCTGTACACAGGAAGCTTTTGCTCGTTCTTGTGCTGCCCTGGGTTGTTCTGTTATTTGTGAAGCATCTACTGAAATTTAATGACATCACTTGTGCTTTTATTTTAACCCCAGGAAACCTGGGCTGATGTTTGCAGATTTGAAAACTAGTGGCAGAACAAGTGTCTGAGATGTTTGTAATTTTCTCTTGGGGAACAAAGAAGAAAATTATCCCTTCTAACTTTTGTGAGTCACTGCTGATATTCAAAACTATATACTGTAAAATACATAGTAAAATGTTTCTATAAAAGAAAAATAATTGTATCTATTCCCCAGGAACAGTGCTGATCATCCAGAAGTAAAGCAAGTATTTTCACTGAAGAGACAGAGGCTCTTCTCCCCAAGAAGCCTTCCTTTTTCCTCCATCAGTATGTATAAAAGACATACAAAGCCAGCTGCTCAGATGGATTAGAAAGCACTGCACCACGTCAATGGGCACCCTTGTTTGTGTTGTTGAGAAGAGATTTTTAGTTAAGAAAGAAAGAAAGAAATGCCTCCCCTGTAATCGCCACTAACGAGGAGACCCTAGTGAAGTTTTTGTTTTTTAAAAGGCTTTGGCAAAAGACATTTTGGACTTTTGGATTAGTTCATGTTCCCTCCCACTCCCCACTTGATCCTTGAGGATTTGCCTGAGTCATAGATTTTTACTGGTCTTGTTAACTCTGTTGTTTTTTTTTTTTTCAGTCAAGAGGATAAAGAAATCTTTTGGCGAGAGCCACTCAGGGGGGATTAGCTGAGAGTGGACTGAACAAGGCGGTGACTCCCCAGAGGGGATGACCCCTGACTCCTGGGTCAGGCAGGGACTCATCTTTGCCTCATAGACAAGGCAAGATGAAGATTCCCTACAAGTGTTTTCTCCATCCTCACCGATGTCCTTCCATGCAGTGACAGGCAGGGCAGAAGATGAGCTCTGTTATGACAGCTGCTGTTCTGCAAAACTGGGGGAAACGATAAAGTGGATAGAATATCAAAGGGTATAGGAACTGTTATTGGAAGGAAACCATAACCTCTTTTACAACCTAAAGGGACCTACCTTTTTTCCTCCTGTATAATTTTCAGAGCTGCAAGGGTTTTCACTGCACAGCAGCAGTGCTTCAATTCATTGAAGAGCTAAAAGGTGACAAGAGTGGCTTTTGGAGAAGTTTCTGTTGTAGATGTGAGCTCTACCCAGTACTGATGGTATCCTGGATGATGTGGTGGTGGCAGAAGGTTATGAGTGAGCTGCTTGCACAAGCTTTATGAATTTAACTTGCTCACTTTGGCTGGGAAGTTACAAGCAATGCATTTGGGATGCAAAAACACAGTATGAAATAAAGCCAAAAATCAAACTGAAAGCTGACATGTATTAGAGGTCAGACTGTGTGTGTAAGGCTAATATGTAGATGAGTATCATTGAGCAAATGAGTTATGCAGGCTAACTCTGCTTTTGATAAAATGGGTTAAGTACTTAAGATATCCACTGTTTTACAGTCTTTGAAATCCTGACTCTTTACCGAAGCAGTCAACTGCATCCTTTTATCAGGTTATCAAAGGCTTGGATCAATTCATGATGAATAAATGTCCAACCTTCTCTACTAAAAGGTCTGTCAGTCATATTATTGTACTGAAGGTTGTCAAGAAACAGCTGTGGAGAAGGAATCTTTCCCTCCTAGCTATTGTTAAAGAAAAGTAAAAAAACGTTTTCATGGTTGGAAGGGAGTGTCAGCTCACACAGTCAGGTTCAGTAATGTGTGTTATTTTTTGTGTGAAGAAACTGAACAGAGCTAAGCAAACCTCCAGTGTACTGTAGCATTGCACCTTAAAATTACATTTTCCACGTCACAGAAATTAAGCTCCAATGGAATTTTGCTGCCCTGGCATTCAAAGAATAGAGGGAGAGGGGAAAGAGTAGTATTAAATATACTACAGATACTTAAGTATATATGTATTTGATACATATTCATATGCAAATAAAAACATGTAAGATTTTTGCTTTCTGGCTATTAATTAGTAGTTGATTTCTTGTGTATGGTAAAGCAATGGTCTTAGAAGCCTTATAAAAGTAACAGGCTGCAGGAGCTGTATAAAGGCAATTAGGTAGGGTCTCTGTGCATGAGGAGGCATGTAAATAGGAAGAAGTTGTCTGAAATACTGGCAAGGAGCAGGAATAGTCAGGGAGGGACAGGTGATCTGCAAGAAGGACAGAAAAACGTAGACCTTTAGGATTAGGAATATGACAAATTTTATTCCTTTCCAGTATCTCCTTTATCACTCACTCTGTGCAGAACTCTTTTGGGTTTGATATTTTTTTCCAAAAACCCCCACCTGGTTGCAGGTGGTGACTCAGTACATGCAATGTCCACCCAGTACACACACTCTTAAAACTGTTAGCCATGGGCAAGCACAGAAAGCTGTAGTGTGTATTTCTCCACCACCAGCAACTGTAATGAATGCATCAAACTCACTTTTTGCCTTAGCTGTCCATAGGGTATTAGATAAGGTTCAGAGTGTCCCTGTTGGTTGTCGGGACCTTTCCTTACTGGGCTGAGGGTTCATGGCATACTGCTGAGAGCTCAAGGAGAAGGGTTGCATCTGTTTCACTCTTTGCCTGCAAAGAAACCTCCTTCCATCAGGGTCAGACTGCTGAAGGTAAAACAACAACATGTTACAGCTGATCATCTCTTGTGCTGGGATATCCAGGGCCCCATTCTGCTCCCATGACTCCTCTCCCCTGCACCTGGCCAGCAGCATGTCTAGCACTAGTCAGGCCCTGCGTGAAACAGATTCAACCCACTGGCCTGGAAGAAAACTAACGTGACAAAAAAGTGAATTGTTTGCTCCCGGGTTAATGAACTGAATCAGCTCAGTGAAGGCTCTAATGAACATTAGTTTGGTGCAAGAGAAAGGGTGTGTTATCATGGCTGAGATAGAGAGAAGAAAGGGCAGGGCTGGAGCATGGGACGTGCTGCTTTTGGCAGTGATGAACTGTGAGAGTGACTCTGACATGTAACTTCCCCGGGGGGCTCAGTATGGGACCATGAAACAGGAACTTCTTTCTGCAGAAGCTGCACCATTGCCCGTCATTATCATAAACAGCCAGCGGTGTGTGTGCTGAAGCAAGAGATCCCAGTGCACACACAGGACTCCCAAATTAAGTCAGAGACCAAGCAAAGCACACATGATAGATGTTGGCCACATGGGTGGAAATGCTACCGCAAGCCATTCCCAGAATGTAAAAGTAGAGGTTGCTTCAGAACTTACTGGTGGAAGGTGTGTGTGTGTGTGTGAAATAAGTACTCAAGATGAAGGGAGATTTATATCATATTCAGTCTCCCAATAATCATTATAAAGACACTGTCTTTCCAAAGAAGAAACATTGTTTCTGTAGAATATGATGAAAGTGTGTTAATCACAGACTAATTTCCTTAGAAATTTCCCGAGTTTTCAGAATATTCCAGGCCTAGCATTTATTTTGGTTCTGAAAACCATTTTTATCACAGCTTTATTAAGGTTCATGTCACAAACATTTTGGAAGCTCTCTTTCATATCAGCTAGCCAAATTCTTTTTAATTGTGTTGTTCTAGAGGTCAGGGCTGAGACCTTTATGTCAGAAGGTGACCCAAGAATTTGGGCAGAGTATTATGTTTTAATTCATTGAAAGTATGAAGAAGAAAGTTTTAATTTCATAGTGTGTTCACAGACTCAGTGAGTCTGAACAATCAGGAGTAATAAGTAGTATGAGTTAAGATTTTTCTTTACTAAAAGAGGAAGGTTAGAAAGAAGATTTTTACTCTCATGTGTTTTCCAGTTGTTCATTTCATCCTTAACTTGCAAGCCTTTTTTTTTGTTGTCCTCTTTTGTTTGGTATGTGTAGCTAAAGCTAACAGAGAATGAACATATTGCTCTCTACATTTAAGGTTTTTGTTGCTCATAATGTAAGGTCAAACCATTTTTTAAATAGTAAAATTCTGGAGAGAGCAAACTGTTCAAATTCCAGTGTGAGTGGGAAACCACTTTCACTCCTTCTCACCTTGCACTTGGTGTTATTGACAGGCTTCCCATCACCTCTGTGCTTCATTTGCAATGGTGTGGTCTTTGGCAGAAGAGGTGAAAGTGCTTCAGCCCTGGGTTTGCTGCAGAGACAGGTGCAGCCCTCCACCTTTCCTCAGAAAGGCTTTGGTACAGTGCTGCAGGACTGATGGGGCAGTCTGTGGGCTGGAGTTAGACCTAGCTGCCTGAACCAGGCTTACTGGTAGTAACTTGCCACTGAAGGCTGTGAAATGGCACTGGAGGATATCACACATATCACATATCAGGTGGGGTCACCTGTCAACCAACTAGCAGCTTTCCTGCTAAAACAGAACATCACACAAAGCTCTCTCTGCCGAGACTGTATCAGAGAAGGAATGAGTTGTGCATTTTTGCACTGGTTGCACTTCAAGGCATAGCCCTTAAACTTCAGAAAAGAAACATGCATTTTTGTTCATTTTGATAAACCCAGCCCATCTTTAATACTCTTTCAACTTAGTTGTACCTTTTATTGGTATAGCTGAAGTGTTTAAGGTAGAGACATCACAAAGAGCCAGACACTGTAGTGTTGTCCTTGATACACTCAGGATTAAGTATTTCCTCAGATACTGCTGTGGCTTTAGGAAACCTTGGGCCTTGCCCCAGTTTAGTCACATTTACAAAATTTGTCAATTTTTTTAGCAAGAGTTCTGCTCTTTCCAGAGCTGGCTTTTAGCTTTCACACATTGGTGCTAGCACGGTGATTTCTACTTATGTTGATAAAAACAACAGCCCTTATTCACAGGAGAACTACTGAAGACTCTTATTCTTCTTTTACTCATAAATGGTTTTTTCTTCTTTTACTTATAAATGCCATTTGAAATAAATCTGCAAATGCAAGATATAATTCAGATCAACTAGAGCAATGCATTTAGTGGATTATGCACAGAAAGTAGGTGTTCCACGTGTGTCATCCAGGGTTTTTCTTTTTGAAATGTTCTTGGCTTAAACATGATGCTTTTGTGTGGACAGGAGTATTGATGCCCTATTGGTCCACCCAGCCCACCACTAACCACCTGGAATTAAGTTATTTTTTTTAGTTGGCAGATTTTCTATAAGCAAAATGGTTCTGATTTAGCAGCTGGATGGAAATATCTGGCATGCTTTAATCCTCGATTGGTGACATTGTAGGTTAAGGCAAGTGTGCTGCAAACATGTGGTTTGTTTGTATTTTTGCAAAGGAGGTGATGACAGGTCTAGCTGAGTTACACAGGCATAGACCACCCAATCTCCACATTTAAGATCTCCTAAAAGATTGGCATATCTTGAATCTGTGAATTGGTTAAATCTGTATTGAATTGGAAGTATCCACAAAATCTGAACATAGACCCCAATGGGACTGTTGAATCTGGCATATTTGCTTAACCAAGGTTTGCAATAAAATGCATGATGTATGCTGATAATCTTTTCCAAGTGCCATGAAGTATTTCTTCAGCATTGTTTGATAGGCCTTTAGAATGACAGGCTCGCTGGGGACTCTTCAGGGTTTCTTTGCACCTCTTCCCAGATGCCAAAATGATCTGTTCTCCTTTGCTGCTCTTTTGTCTGAGCTCAGGCAAACTAAATAAAGAGTATTTTGGAATCACCTTCCCCTGGGTCTATGTGCTGTCTAGGCTATCACCCTTGGATTTCTACAGGAGGAGAGTAAATTGCAAATGTTTCCAAGAAAAAGGACAAAACCAGATTTTTTCCCCTCACATTCCTCACAGATTAAGAGAACTTTGTTCACTTTTCCTGATCTAAGAAATAAATTCTTGAAATGAGTAGGACCATGGTGGAGTGATAGTTCAATATGTTGTTTGATTGTGTTGTCTTCAGAGAAGTTGATCCTGAGAACTCCCACAGGTCCCATTGGGGTGAGAGTCCCTGACCTTGTGAGTGGCTGGCAGGCTGCCCCATGCCATAGGGCTGTAATTCTGAGTGCTCGGCATCACGTTTGACTTTGTCCATGAGTTTGACCTTGCTGCAAGGCCCTCAGTCTCTGAAATTTCCACACATTTTTGGCAACAGAACAGTGTTCAAATGATATTAAAAGAGATAATGTGAAGCTGACAACTGAGTGCTAACAGGGTCCCAGTTGTCAGTCTTTCTCCTAGTCCCCCTGTTCTGGTGGAGGCCAGCTTGACCTGAGTGTCTCAATCCCCTGATGTTTTTCTGGATGTTATTTGTCCATGGTTTAGCACGGAGACCAGTGATGTAGGGGCCATAGGCTGAAATAAATTTCCCTATTTCTCTTATTAAAAACTGTGTGCATGATCCTCTCTTTGTGTAAAGCTCCAGTAAGCTTTTGAACATGGGAGCTGTAAATGTGACAGGGCTGGGATTTTACCCCAGGTGTTTTTACAACTGCGTTTTTAATCTGCTCTGAGCAGCTTCAGACAGAACTGCGATTTAAAATGCCTGAGCAGGTCTCTGCAAGCTCTGTCCCTGTGCCACATTTCACAGCACTGTGCTGGTGTTACACACAGGGGTGGCAGAGGGAAGAAGTGCAGAGTGAGTGGTGGGCAGACTGCAGGGACATAGAAGAGGGAGCTCCCTTCAAATTGTTCAAGTAATAAAACAGGGTTTTGCTTATGGGCCAACAAAGCAGCCACCGGCCCGAGGCTCCCAGCACTCTTCCTGAGGCATTGTAATCCTTGAAGAAAATTTTCCCTCCAGCTCTCAGCATTCACTTTACACTACTTCCATCTGTGCCTTTCTTGTTGCCTCCCATCTCGGTGGTCTGTTCTGCTTGAATGTGATTCCTGGGCATGCTGCACTCCTGCACCCTCCTGTTATATTGGGAAATGCCTTACCCATTACTTTTAAATAACGTACACAGTAGAAACGACATTGGTTTTCAAAAAAAAAAACAAAAAAAACCACAGTGCAGAGATTCAGACCTGTTCATTCCTTGCCTTTTAGTTCTGGGGTTCTGCTTTGATCTAGCCTCACAAACGTTAGGTCTGAACTTGTGCCAGTGTCTGATCTGACAGTGTTTTGGTTTGAAGAAACATGCCTTTTATTTTAAATATATTTTTTTTCATGTGAAAAATTTAACTTGAGTGGTTTGAGGGGGAATATTTTAAGTATTTGGAACAGTTTCTGTGATATGAAACTGTGTGATCCATAGCTGTTGAAATGCAAGTGATGGCCAAACCCTGTGCTTTCTCCCCCTGCAGTCAGAAAAAGGCCTGAGACCAAGACACTTGGGGAATCCTCGGAGGGTCTGCAATCTTCTTTTGGTAGGTTCATTAGCAAGTAAAACAAATGTAAATCAGTTTGAATAGAAAGCTAGGTTAAAGTTATGTGGGTGGATAGTTCAAGAGGTGCCCTGGAGAAAGCCATTGCCAGCCTTTGCTGTCAACCTCAGCGAGTTCCCCATCTCCAGAGGGTGCCTGCTGAACCTTGTGGTTTCTGCTGCAATTTGTGGGGGGACTGCTTGGACAGGCTACCTGGAGCAAAGAGATGAGCCTTTTGTCCTGAGACTCATTCATTCCCTCTTGTTTTGATCATGGGGCTGTTTTGGCAACATTTTGGGCAAATTTTTCTCACCGCTTGAGGTGTTACTTGGGTTCAGTTCTGTTTGAAGGAAGAATTCCTTGTGCTGGAGCCTATCCTTAAGTAGTTCCAACTGTTTTGGTGAATGTAAATCATAGCTTTGTGTTACTTAAAGCTTTTCATTGATGTCTACTTGACAGCTATTTTTGCTAGAAGGTGCATTTTGAGAATCATATTATTTATGTATATGTAGAAAATGAAGTTTCTCTCAGCAGAGAAGCCTATTGGTAAAATCATATCCAATTTTCTTTTTGGTGACTGAAGTCCTAAGGCCATGGGAAGGCTTTGCAGACTAGACAGTTGTATTTTGAGCCTGGAGTACACTTGGCAGTAATATGAATTGCTGAAGATGTCTGTGAGAAGTAATTTTCCCTCAGTGTCTTGCTGATCAGCTGGATACACAAAATTAACCTATGAACAGCACACAGCAAGTATTTCCAGCTGGCTGCTGCCCCCAGACCCCACAGGCGCAGTCACTCATGTGAAGAAGCAGCATTTAAAATGATGGGGTTGTCAGAGAACACTCAACTACATCTGAGTTTTAGGGGCCAAACTTAGTGTCCCTGTTTGATGTTTGGAAGGAGGAATGCTCTGCAGAGCAGTTAATTTCTGGCAGTTGCTGTTGTCTTTATAAATGCCCGGGGTTGCCTCAGTCTGCCAAGGGTGTGTCCAGCTGGGACACTGATGGGCTCATCTCCCCACAGCCTTATGGAGACTTCTCTGAATCTTTGCAGAGGAGTTCAGGATGGCAGTCACCGTGGCTGGGATTGTGCAGTTCTGTGACCCAGAAAACCTCTCTGGTTTGTAGTGCCCACAGCCTTCTCTTTTAGCCAAGATTCGGGATGTGCTCCAGGTCAGGTTATGTGTCAGTCTCATCCTTGCCCTCCCTCCCATCTGCTCTCATACATGATTACCACTTCTTTTGCTATGATCCTGAAGTGACTCGGTGTCAGGGAGCTGATCTGGCTAAAAAGTAACTTGAGAAAGGAGGAGTAAGCTGTGTGAGCCTGCTCCCCAGGAGGTCACATAACTAGTGTTAGTGCTGGTCCATGGGAGAGAGTGGAAACACCTATCCCAGAGAGAGAGGAGAGCTCTAGCTATGTGTTTAAAGCAAGGGGGAAATGCCCAATGACAGATGAATCCAATCAAAACTGAAGCTACGTGTAGAGGATGTGACCTCAGTGATTTTGATAGGTAATTTATAAAAGTGATCTTTATCTAAGTCACTAATTATTAATATTACCATGTTTTTCCTGCAGCAATATCAGGAACTTTCAGTTGTGATTGCAGCCGTGCTGTGCTTAGCTCTGTGTGCACACTGGAGGAAAACCACATGGTGTTTGCAGTCTCTGTAGATGTGACAAACACCACCAATGGCAATATAAATGCTTCACCCAAAAGATCCACACTGTTCTTGATGAGAATTCCCTCTCGCCCCTCTTGCCCTGTGTTCTGTGCAAAAGGGCAGTAGTTTTGGAAAGGATGAATGAAATATTGCATGTATAGTGCTGCTCTGTGAGATACACCTGCACAGTTAATGGAAACTATTCTGCTGCATTGTAGGTCTTCTCCAGATCATAATAGCTAGCAAGGGATTTATCCTACAGAAGTTAATCTGATCTGCCAGTCTTGTCTTGAATGCCTCTGTGACAAGCCATTGCAGTGAGGTGTTGTCTTACCAAATGTTTCAATTGCATTCTCCTAAAAAATCACCAAATGTTCTTTATTTATTTTATCTGAGATAAAGAGAATAGTTTCTTCTCCTTTATCTTCCCTGTGGTGTTCATAGCATTGTCAGCCAGGGTAAGCTGAGATTTATTGCAATTATTTTAAGTGAGATGTGACCCAGTCTTTTATGTTCTGGGCTATTAGTTGCTGAAAAGCTGCAGCTATAGAGATGGGAACTATATGGTGCCTTATAAAAGGCACTTCCATGCTATGATCAGCTCAGTACTTGTGGGAGTTGAGGTGTATTCTTAGTTATTTTCTACAAATGGAAGGCAGTATTCCTCTACACAGAGCTTCAGTTTTGATTGGATTTATCTGTCACTGGGCATTTCCCGCTTGCTGAAACATTGTTCTGTGGTAGAAGTATGAATGAATGAATGTATTTGTCAGGTTTTCTGCCACCACTGCCTAGTGCCTGGCACTTCAACCTTGCCACTGCTTATTTTGGTATTACCTGGGCTGTGAACTGCAGTTGAAGGCAGAGATATGTAGACCCTGCAACTGGGCAGCAACACTGGGTGGAGAAGGGGAGAGCAGCAGGGGCTGGTATTTTTTTTAACCATTACTGTTGATCCTTTATTGCTGTACCATATAAAACCAAAATGAGTGAACTACTACAAGCTTTAAAAGGGTTTACAGCTGCCTTCTTTGTGAGGCTCATGGTCACACATCTCACCGTGTCATCTGTTGAGGGTCACACTTCATCAGCTGCAGGTGCATTAGTGCTGTTTACTGCTGGATGAACACAGTGTCATTTGAGGGGAAAAGCTGGAAACATTTGAGGAACTGGCAAATTTGAGATGATTTAATCAGTTGTGATCAGTTGGATCCCAGCAATCGTTTAGGGAATAATTCCTTTAGTTCCATTCAGAACAGAACTCAAAAGTGAATGCATTATGTCTTGTTTCTTGTGTAAATACAAGCAGTATAAAATAATTTACATCAGATCTTGTCTTAAGAACTAGGGATTGTTTCCTTCCCCCATTTGGAAAATCTAAAGATGTAATTAGATATTACATAAATTGAATTTGACACAAGACAAACTAAGGAATTCCTGTTTCCTACCCCTGCTGCTCACGCCTGTTTCTGCTGCCAGTTTTTTTGCTGCTCTGTTGTGCTGATGCAGCTGTTTGTCAGTCTATGTCGAAATGATCCAGGTTTCACATCTCCACACACAAAAGTATCCAGCAGCAAATTCTTTTTCCTTATCAGCTCAGATCTACAGATCCAATCTAATTTTATTTATACACATCCCTCCACAAAGTCACACTGGTGTAAGGAATGTGGTACTGGACTGTGCTGTGGCTTTGCACCCAGGGAAAATGGGTAGCAAAACAGGAGTCTTTTAACAGAATGATGTAAACCAGTGATACTGGTAATTCCTGATGCACCCTCTGGTCTGAAAAAGCGTCTATTTTCAGCTTGTATGCACACACAGAGACTGCAGATAGAAGTGGCCTCAGCTGGTGGACTGCCTATCAGTGGGGTAATACTCACCAAACATGATATCTAGTGGGGTCTACCTCATTCTCAGTTGTTTTTATACCTGCTTTATATTTAGCAAGAAAGCACCGGTGTTCTCTCACAGCCTCTTTGAATAATAGCAACTGTATTATACACAAAATTTAAACTCAACACAAACTGTCTTTAGTGGCAGGAGTGAAAATGCAATGTTGAGAAACTAACCTACTGACTCCAGTTGTGTCTGTGTTTGGCTGCCTAAGTTCTCCACTCATGCCACAGCAGAAGAAGACTGCTTCTTTTATAGATCACTTAGCATTCTCCACCACTTTTGCTTATTAGTGTAGAAAAGACAGAATAATTTCTTAAGGCATAATGACTTTTCTCTCAACCCATGCAGCTCCTGCCTCTAGGGCAGTAAGGTTTGGGCCTAAGAGGCTGCACAGCTCTCTGAGCCTCTCTGAGTTCTGTACTGACATTTGACAGCCAGGTTGTCAAGATGGGTTTATTCTTTTAAATGCAAGGTCCTTAAAAGTTGTTAAGTCTGCACATCTCCTTGGACTACATTCTGCATCCTTTCAGCCTGCTTAGGAGAGATTTTTACTTTTCCTCTAACCTCCACAGGATGGGGTAAATCAGAATAACTCTAGATTTTGCCTTCTCTGAGCATGATAGAATTAGTATGTAAAGCCTTACCAATTAAGAGAGATAATTACAAACTGGGATGCAGGGAACTCCCATTCACTTGCAGCATTCACCAGTTTAAAGTTTCTTCAGAAGAGATGCAGGGATAACACTCCAGGGTGGGAACACTTCCTTTTAAAATTACTAAGCAACATTATTGTCTTAAATGTAAATTAGACAATTAGTGGGGGTCAAGAGACCACACAAAAGATTTTATTGGTTTGAATAAAATGCAGCCTGACATCAACTAGTATAGTAGCAACCAGATTTTCTGAGTAAGGATGAATCACCATATTAGATGCAACTTCACCTTGTGTCTCCCTCACACATCTAGTGTTCCAAATTTATTATAGGGCAGTAATTATTTAAATCCAGCTTTACTTGCTGTAAATACTGTATTTTACCTACTCTATTTCTACATAAGGGCTTGTTTATAATTTCTATGTAGTCTTCATTCTCTGACTGACGTTTCTGACTTTTCTCTCCTTGATGCTTATTTTCTTCTTTTCTTGTGGGGTTTTGCTTAGAAGTTATACAGACTATTTTTCAGAAGCATAAAGGCACGAGTTTAACAGATTGTAAATTATAAGTCTTGAGTAGAGTCTTTGGCTAACACACATTGTTTTGGCTTTTACTACTTATTTGGCATGCATTACCTTTTCATCCAGATGTAAGTAGTACTACTGAAGCAAAAAAGCTGTAGCTGTACTACAGTAATGTTTTTCACAAAGTTCTTGTGTTGAGGGCTGTAGATCATCATAGCAAAAGAAATCTGTTATTTTCCAGATTATATTTTGAATAGATAAGGCAGACAAATGATGAGAGAAAAGATGCCATATCGTCTGGATCATGTGCAAAATGAACAAGGGTACTGGGAAGATGTGGTGAGAACATATGTGAGGTTTATAGTAAGCTGGAAACTGAATCCAAGTCATGTTTTATTGTACTGCAAGTAAGAACTACCTCCCTTTCCTCCAGACTCTCCCACCCTAAATTCTGGATTGGCATTATTATTACAGCTTTAAATTATAATATGTAAAGTCTTACCTGAAGAGAATGTGGAAAATTTTTATTAGATCCTGAATTTCTGGGAAATGTGGTTCAAAAAGCATTGTCTTTCTTTTATTTACACATGAGAAAGTTCTTGCCAGCCAGCCATGGATGCAGGGCTTCTCCCAAGTGAAAGGCACTGCGAGGTGTTTAAACCAGCAGATCTGGAAGGGAAGAGAGGACTGGCCCTGCCAGTTAGGGAGATGGAGCTAAATACATTGAACACTTTATGCAGTGGCAGGAGCTGAATCGTGTGCCAAACAAAGCAGACAGTAGGCATCAAGCCTACAGTTAGCATCTACCAGTCACTAAGTATCTGATGACAGACATAAGGATGACAGAATTGGATTTTATTTAATTCTTCAGGGGTCTGTGGGATTGCAATCCCATGCTTTTACTGCTAGAAGTGCATCATGAGGCTGATGTGAAACCTAATAATTGTTTTCATGTCTTTTTGAAGCAGTACAGCACATGGCCTGGGCAGGTGTGCTGGGTGTCCCTCTTGCAGGGGGTGCCCAGTGGACTTGGTGAGAGACAGAAATGTTATTATCTTTCAGTATACAGGCAGTTATTGCAGCATAAAGGAAATGAGGCCCAAACCCTCAAAAGTTCTTTGCCTGACTCTAAGTGATTGCAAGGGCATTCAGACCCAGCATATTTCCAGGGCTTGAGGCCAGTGTGATTTTGTGTGGTGCCACCAGCAGCCCAGACTGTGCCACAGGCTGGTTCCAGGCTATTGGCTTAACTGCTGGACCAGACTGCCTTTCCTGATCTTTTATTCAGATCTGTGCCTTTAACGTGTCTGTTCTGCAAAACAACCACTATGGTTTTTATGCTGAAGCTGTGCCTTTGAGCTGGAAAGTCTATGTGCTTCTTGGTATGGGAGGTCTGTTGTGTTGAACTTGTGCACTGTGGAAAGAAAAAGCCCAAGTTACAGTGTTGAGTGAGCAATACCTGGCATCCACTCAGCCCAGACCTTTACACAGATTAAATCCTGTGCTGTGAGATCATAGCAAAGTAATAGCACAAATCACCAGAAAATCAGGAGTGCTTAGCTTGTGTTTAGCAGGAAAATCTTGAGGAAAGAGTCCATACAGTAAACAGAGTGAAGTGGAAAGAATAGTGTTTATATAAACTCTTTGATCATGAATACATGTATTACATCTTTGTGTGCGCAAAAACAGAGTTTAATAAAAGCACGCATGAATTCCAGGTAATTAGGACACTGAATTTAACCGTGGTTAGAGAACTCTGCTGAAGTGTACTTCTTAAAAAAAAAAAAAAAACCTGCTTGATGTCATGCACCTGGCTTAAAAAAAGTAAGTAAAGCTACTCTTCACTTGCTTTGATTCTGCACATCAGACAAGTAGACAACCAGTAGATAATGTTGATGGTGATTTAGGGAAGCGGGGGGAATATCCAACTGGGCACAGAGTATCTGTGTTCACTCCCACTGCAAAATCTATTGATGCTGTCTGCAGATTTGTGTTTGCTTTAGTGCTGGTAGTTAGAACTGGTGATCAAAGGCGAGTGTTGCTGTAGCCATGAAGGGACATAATTGGTTGGACTCTTTGAGTCCTCTGTAACAATACTGGGTTTGTTGTGTTAGGCAGTGCTCCACGAAGTATAAAACACTGTATGATTGCTGGGGCAGTCGGTCAAATGTTTTCTTCTCGTCTCGATTCCTTTTATACAGGAAACCAATATAGCTCAGAGCCCAGGGATGAAAGCTTTAAACCTGGAGGGTGCTTGGTGTTTCCTGAGAATCTCATGAGGGAAACATTCAGTCTCAAAACAGCTTTGCTGACAGATATATTTTTGTAGCTTATTCTTTTTTTTTTCCTCATTCTTTGTTTCATTTGAATATAATAGGCTCTTTATGTTTAAATGCTCGTCTGTTCCTGCTGTTTATATCCTCGCCCAAGAATCGTAATTCTCTGGGTTATTTTCTTTTATGACATCACATTTTGGTTACTGTTGAACATATATGCTACAATGCTTGTATAGAAGGGACATTGTTTATTTTTGAGTAATAAATTTTCCATTTTCTTTTCTGTCTTCAAAAGAATCCCATATTCCAATTGGAAGCAAAAGGTTATAGCCCTATTTATAGTTTTTGGATTTTGGCAGTGATGTAAGCATGTTGTGTGGTTTTGTGACTCCATGAGACAAAAAGCTGGCATTGCAGATGAACATGTAAAAGAAGTGTTAATTTCCTTTTCTTTTTTCTTTATTACATGAAACGGACAAAATATTTCTGATGCAATTCCACCTGTGTAGCGCTTGTATATTTTGAGGACCACTTTTGGGTCCAAGTAGATAAGCTGCCAATGTCTTTAAGCTACTGAGGCTAGCAACTACGGTGTTTGCCTCTGAGAATATTTGAGAATAGAACTGGTGGGGAAAAAAGCCTTTTTTTTTTTTTTTGTCCCAGAAAAACTCTAGACATTAAAGTGGTATATATATTTTTGCCTTTCTGTATATAATTATTTAACATAGAACACCAGTTTATGCATCTATAAATATACACACTTAATCTCCAGTTTAACAAGTATCCAGATGAAGAAAACCCAAATAATGAAAATCTTCATTACAGAATATTTCCTCTTCAGATTTGTTAAGGTTTAGTCATAATACATCTTATTGACAGATAAATATTTAATATAAATTGTTGGAATTTTGATATTCTGTGGAAAGAAATATTTTTGATAAAGTGGGATTTGCTACTCAAAAGCTCTTTCAGGAATGCCTTCCTGTTGCTTAACCTAATGTAGTGCCTGGAAGTTATTTTAAGCTCCTTGCAAAAGAACACCCAGAGGTTTCTTACATTATAATTAATAATTACGATGTAATTAATAGCTACTACTATGATTACTTAACCCTTTGAAGTACTCATGTTCTTTTTATGTGCTTTCCTCCTTGCAGACTAACCATCTTAATTATTTCTGTTTGCATGCACTTAGCACTTATTAAAATGGAATTTAAAATACATTCTCAAGCTGATTAGAAATGATTTTGTATATTTGGAAGCCATCTCAATGGGAATGAGCTAGCTTTTTTCACCTTCCTGTGCTGATGGGCTTGCACTTTGTGTTGTGTCTTTTTCTCAGACCTTTGACAAAAAACTGACTCTCTCTCTGCTTTCAGCATTTTGAGCCTTACTGATAATGGCCTAATGATTAACTCTTGGAGTAATGGAGAGCCAACTATTTGCAGTCATCCCAATATAGTGAATTCTGCCAGCTCTTAAAAGAAGGAAACTTGTGGGAGTTTGTAGATTTAGATTTGACACATTTTTAACTGGGTAATTAATTGCTTTTCATGTTTCAGTCAGTATTAAAGGTTACAGACTCTTAGTCACTGTTCACAAGCCCCTTGGCAATGAAGATATTTTAAAATCCTCAGTGGATGGAGGTCAAGTATGCAAGTTTGCCCAGGAACTGTCTGCATGACTGAGCAAGTTATAGATACAATTTTGAAGAGACCTAGAAAACCATATTTTTCACCTTGAAAATAAGTACTGACATAAAATAATTAAACCATCTGCATTGAGTGGTCCCCAAAAGATGTGAGATTAGACTTAAACTTGAATATCACTGTGCTGAGGCTCTGGGTTTTTTCAGAAATCCTGTCTACTACACAAGAAGTAGGAGTTCAGCTTTGTGTTGATTTCTCTGCCTGGCTGCGATGGGACCATGGCTGCAGTTCCTGCTCTCACTCCCACAGAGGAATGGTGCAGCAGTGCCTCTGTCTCTCACTGCATCATCTTTCTGAGCTGAGTCCATGTGCCTGCAGAAGTGACCCACACCTGCCCAGCTGCTGAATCATCCTAGATGTGCTGGGATGTTCTGTGTTCTGTGATAAAGTGTTCTGTAGCTCTTCCTTGTCCTCAGATAAGCCTTTGCTTGGGTTTATATGGTATCTCCTAGGCAATTTTCCTGTTCTACTTCATCTGTTTCCCTCAGCAAAGCCTGTTATGGGGAGGAGTGGAAACTTTACCTTTTGCTGTAATATCTCTACAACACTGTTGAAGTAGTGCTGAGACTTTGGGATTCAAGAGATCTGAGTGATATGAGGTTTTTTAGGCTTAACTTTGAGATGATCTTTCTTCCTCTCTGAATAAAAAGGAGTGATAAATTTTGCCTGCCTCATTGGTTCATGCAAAGATGTCTGTGAAAGGTTTGGAGAAAGTAGAAAAAAGTAAAGTGCTGGTGTTGGTTGTATCATGCTATAATCTTGTCTGAATCTTCCATAATTTAAACACCAGATTTTAAGTTTTCTGTACTTCATCTTGGAACCTGTTATATCATCATCACTGGAATCCAGGGCACTCTGTACACCAGTATCATTCTAGGCAAAGGGACAAGAAAGGAAAAGCAATGGATGAAGGCTTCTTTCATGGATTGAAGCTGATATTTACCAGACATTGCTCTTTTCCCTCCAGCTTGATAAGCTTTTTCAGTTTCTTCAGCCTGGTTGCTTTTATGCTGCCATATTTATTGTTATATGGTTGTTGCCTTTTTTATTGCAGATAATAGCTAATTGAGACTCAAAGAACTTTATTTGTTTAACCTTGGCTCTGTAGATGAGAAGCTGGTTACTTTGAATCTTTCAGCCTTCTGCTCTTAAATGCATTGAGAGAAGCACCTCAAATTTGATGCTTTTATTGCAATTTTAAAGACAAAAAGAGATGCCTTCATTCTTACAAGCAACATCAAAAGGCCATAGATTCTGGAATGTGTCAATCATACACTGGTCATTCACCAATAATCAACCTACACATGCCTGTTATCTCTATCAGGATCTCCTCTCCTTCCAGTGTGTTCACTCTGCCATACTGCTGGAGAAATACACTCAGGAGGAAACCCAATAGGGCCCAGGTGTCATGTGCTGTAAGGACAGCTTGATTTCCTGGCATACTTTGGTATGAGTGCAGTGTTTGTCACATGAATAGGTCTATGCTTATTTATATGCAGTGCCATTACTGTTCAGCCATGGAATTTGGATTTTCTGTTTGCTGTTCGCATGAAGATTGGTTGAAGTAACAGATCCTAACTGTTGCAAACTGATTAGTTCATTTTATAACTGATAAAACGTATAAAGTAATAAACATCAAAGTGCTTGGGTGCAAAGTCCAAAAAAATATAAAGTAAGAGCAAACATAGGAATGCTTGATAGTTATTCCCAGTCCTCAGGTACAAGTGTATTTGTGGGTTATGACCCGCTCCTTTTTTGGGTTGTGCAGTCTGTGCGTCATCATTGCTTAACTCAGCTCTCTGTGTTGTGCAATTGGTTGGGCTTGCATCTCACTAGTCAATATATTGGTTTTCGTTGAATTATCTCTTTGGATAGGAAATACAGTAAAGGAACAGATGTGTTGCTTTAGAAGGACAGTGTTCTTGTTTGTGTGCATAGGTATTACTTCACAGAGGTTGTTATATTAGACTGAATGCTTTTTGGGGGTTAGGTAAAATAATACTGAATTGCATGTGTAATATGTGGAATAAAATTTTAAAAGCTCATTTCTACCTAAAGCAATGGAGTTAAAATCTACTTCCTTATTCTTTCCCTTCTGATGCTTCCTCTCAACCCTGTTATTATTACTTTTATGCACCAAAGATAAGCTCACTTGCCTTTAAATCTAGTGACAGGAAAACTCTGCCCTGGAAAGTTTATACTAACACACAAGAGCTCATATTGTTGCTAGACAAGAAAATCATGTCAGAAAAAAGTTATTAGATCACATGCACTCTGCAGTCCTGTAGGAATTGTGTACGAAATACAGGATTTAGCCCAAGTATCCCAAATTCTAGTCAGAATATCAATGAAAGAGCTCCTATCTGCTGTTGGTTCCCTCTCTCTTGGTTATCCACATCTCAGGTATCTGCTTTGTGGTGTTAGTCCTAATAAACACAACATGAAGACAATATATGGAATATCTGGTGGGGAAATACAAACAAACCCCTTGTTGGTTTTTTATCTATTGTTGGGTTGTTTTTTGTGTTTTGTTTTTTTTTTTCTTCAGCTGTGAAGCAGTCTGTGTTGTGGCAGAGAGGGCAGAAGCTGCTGGGTGCCGTGGCTCAGGATTACGGCTGAGCTGATCTGCTGGTTTACCTTTGAGGAAGAGAAAAGAAGCTCGTCCCTCCCTTTCCCTGCTGCTCTGGTGGATGTAGGACATCAGGCCACACTTATTCTTCCCCTGGTATGGCACAGGATGGATCCTGGGTAGTTTTGGTGGGTTGCTGAACCAGTGTTAAGGGGTCTACAAGTGCCAAGAAATACCTACCAGTTCAATAAATACATACAGAATTTCCCTTCTGTTAACCTCTCCAGTTTTCTGATTTGCTACCTAAATTTCTGTCTGCAAACAATAAGGAACTCTTTGAGAGAAATTATTCCATGGTGATGAATGTGGCACAGCTGTTCTGTAATTTTGCTTTTATTCACTAGAAATAGATCAATGTTTTTCTTCTCTCTTAAAGTGTCCTTTATGTTATGGGATTGTCTAATGACAAGCTTTTCAAAGGAGAGAAACAATATTCTTACACACGTGGAAGCCATCACTGTTTCCCCTGTTGCTCCTTTGGCTTCATGCTGTATTAAAGGGGGAATTGTGGGAAGTCAGTGCTCCTCTTCCTAAATATAAACTAGGCTGAACTGCACTCTTCCTGTCTGCTGCTGTTAGCCAGAGCATTAGAAAATTGCTGTGTACCAAGTCAGTCATGGAGAAGAAAAAGCAGGATAATTAGCATTTTTTTCATGCCTTAATGCAATGCCCACATTTTCACCTGCCCTACACAGGGTTGTTTGCAGTGGGAACTATGTCAAACAGTCTTGATGAGAGGGGTTATTTCATTGCCTTTAATGAAATTATATGGGGAAATAAAGCAAACAGACTCAGTTTTTTTTCTCTCAGCATTGCCATTCTTTCTGACAAGTGTTAGTCCATGAAGGGAGCAGATGTATGTTTGGTCAGCAAGCATGGTGAGAGCTTTTTCAAATTTATATAGTCTCTTTAGCTAAGATCATTATTAAATAATTTGTCCTCAACTTCCTCTGTGTAGCCACAAGATAAGTAATTGAAATTCTGTCAAACATAGAACCACATAAGCAACTAGATTCTATATGCCTTAGCACTTTCCTACTTCAGATTGAAATTGTTAGGTGAAAAAATTAAAAATCAAAGTTTGCCTTTCCAGATTTATTCATTTGCAGCAAAAATGTAGTATAAAATGAGCTGTGAGCATGACATAGCTTCACACTGCTAAGGAGCATCTTGCTATAAATCTGTACTTTTAAAGACTAGAGAGTTGGAATGAAACTCTGCTGCTATAATGTTCTCTATCTGTATGTCTTGGTGATTTTCTTATTCATAGTCTCCATTCAAGGAATTTTCACTGAGGTGAGAAAAGAATGTTGCTTTACAGCAAGAGTGAAATATCATATGGAAATTTCTAGTATGGAGGAACAAATTCAGTTCTGTGTTTGGAATTGGGTTCTAGCTTTTGTTTCTGTTGTTTAAAAGATACTGCAACTTTCTGAGTAACACATCTAGATGCCAGCTGTTTTGAAGACTGGGATTTTCAAAACATTTGTGAAATATTAGTATATTTTCAAGTCTTGAATATGGTTGATTTGGGCCTGAGGTATAAGTCAACTTGATCTAATTTAACATTTTTATTTCTTTTGTTCCTGGTTTTTATAAGTAGATTTACAAGGCATCCTTATAAGATGGAGGCATATGTAATTTAATAACATGATTCAGAGAATCATTTCATCCCTTTGGTTGGGGTAAGAAAATTTTCTTTTTTTAAATTACAAACACAGTGAATTATGATAAGCATGCTCAAAGGATTTTTAGGATAATAAGGCACGAATAAGAGTTGTCTTTCCACAAAGAGTTTAATAAAGTGATTGTATTTACTATGACTGAGCAATGTACTTAAAAATATCTAATACTGCTATTCAAAAATGCTCTTTTAATAACCTTTTTGTGCAGATAACTGTAGGCCCATGTAAATGTCACAGTCAAAAGTAAGGAGTCTTTTTCTGCATTGACTCTCCCAGTTTTAAAGCTGAATTTGCAACTGCAAGTCTTCTCCAATGGAAATGGAAAGACAAGGATGCTTTTGCCAGAAAAGTAAAAATTGTAGGCCTTGAAATAGTAGCTTGTGCTGTAATGAATTTTACTGACCTACACCATCAGTTGAAAAAGCTGCCTGGATTTTGGGACAGCCAGCCATTTTAAAAATATACGTTTGCATATTTTGTGTTGCAGAAAAGTCATTATTTTGGGCTGAATAGGGCTTAAGAAGTTGAAACCTGTTACAATTTTCTGTCAAAAGTAAATCTTGGCAGGATTCAGTCTAGGGAAATCAAAGCTTTGTTCAAACTGAAACATTTGAATTTAGTGAAAGTTGTTGACGCAGAGTCTATGTAAAGCCTTATACATGAGTTCACACATGATAGCCAGAAACACAGTATAATTAACTATAATTGTGCTTGAGGGTCTGCTTTTCAAGGAATTATTTGAAATAGTCTCATAGCAAAACAATGGTTCCTTATCACTTGTGCTCTGGGACATCATTGGTTTTTGTATTTTAAGGACTAAAATGAATATTCAGCAGTTCTCTAGGGGTGAGGAATAAAACCCTGACCCAGCTGAAGTCAGTGGTTTCATGTTGAAGTCATATATATGGTCACATATAAAGGTTTTGTGTCATAAGACGTTATATTCCTTCCCAGGTTTGGTTAAGTCAGAAGAGCATTTCTTGGTATAGGATGAATGATTTTGAAGATATTTGGACTTCCTGGCCAAACTGGTGAGGTGGAGAGAGGGCTGAGGAATGCCACCAGCCACCATAAGCTGTTGTAGACAAACCCTGTGGTCCTGTGGGGCTCGAGTACTGCCACTTTTACAGCTAAGGGATACATGGGATGGCTAGTGAAATCTTCCTGACACTGGAAGAGAAGAGTTCACTGTTCTGTGCATGAGAGATTTGCATGAGAGCATGGCTTATGCACAGGGCCTGTTGTTTTAAAGAGGGGTGTAATGACTTCCCCATTGTCTGCCTGAGAACTCCTTTTTAATGTTAAACATCCATGGAACTGAAGTGGAAGCAGCCTCAGTTGGCCACATTTCTGAGAAAAGTGCATCACAATAGCACATTAGTCATCCTCACTCGATAAAAACAAGAAAGATGAATGAAAAGCTGTAGCACAATGTAGAGCTGCAAGAGCAGCTTATAGTGAAAGAGCTGGGGTTTTTCCTTGTTGTTTATAAAGTGTTTGTGAAGACACCAATGCTCCTTGAAAGCTGCTCTGTTTTAGGTTTGAAAAGCTTCAGACTCCTAGGGATTTCAGGACCTGTACCAGTGGTTGATTCAGGCCTTTTACCCTTTAGAAGAAGAGAAACAAAATTCTGGCTTCTGCCGTGACATGAGGCCATCTGATGTGTCCCTGGAAACAGTCAAGTAGAAAAGCTTTGCCTGCACTGTGCAAACATACAAGAGCACACAGCATTTTCTGGGAGAGCTGGGCTTTTGTCCTGAGTCACTGCATTCCTTCTCCACAATTGTGCAGTTAGCTGCTGCCTTCCAGCATGTTGCACAGAGCAGTTGGATTGCAGGTGAACAGTGCTCGGGCACATGAATACTCTTTAAGTTATAGTAATCAATGGTATAGTAAACTGAATAAGCACCATTAGTCTTTGTTTCAGTGTGCAGTAAAGAGCAGTTTTCTAGGATTGAATAAATGGTGCAGTGCCAGATGTGAGGATCTGTTGAGCTGTATGTAGATCTCAGAGGAAAAAAAAAAAGCAGATTTGATGACTTATTGAATGACTTCGGCTTGTAAATGAAAAATATAGAAATGTTAGTTGCTGGCAGAAAATAATAGATAGAACTCTGGATGCAAAAACATGATTTGAGCTGTGGGTATGTTAGCTGGGCAACCAGGATGAGAATGATTTCTGTTTCTCATTGTAAAATAATATATCAGTCAGATGTTAGTCATCATTGCAGGAAAGTGGCAAAACCACAGCAGTAAAGAGACCCTAATATACCTACCAGATGATGCTCAGACTGCTGATGGCACCAAGCTCACATCTGTAAGTTCAAAGACTTAACACTTGGTCCTTCATTCCCACGTTTGTTCATCCAGCTGCTTTGGTTCTGTGGGCAAAATTTCATTGTGGGAGTCACTTGAAACTGGCTCATGAGTACACTGGCATATGAGGAGTACTTTAAAAATATGAAGCATTTTTATATGCAATGTGATTTATAAGTTTGCTTCTTTTCTGTATGACTGATTTCATTGTAATTTCAAGCTGTGATGTTACACAACAGAGAGAATCACCCTCTGCTGTTATAGTCCCTTTGATTCTTTGCCTCTTATTTGGTTTGCCATTGAAATATTGGGACAAATGCCTCAAGAAATGGTGCAACAGTCTCTCTGAGGCTTTGGAGGCCTGGACAAAGCAATGGAAGGAACATGCAATGTGCAAGTTATGCACTAGGGAATCATGAAGACATTCAGTTATTGTTTTTTGTGTTCTGAGTAAAATGACTTTAGTAATTTAATTAAAATGCAGAACCCAGGCTGGCTTGCAAGGTGTTCAGTACTCTCTGTGCCTTGTGAATTTTGTCTGAAGAGTGTCTGAAGTTTGTCTGAAGAGCGACAGATTTTTTTTTTCCTCTCCCCTTCTATGCCTATGTACCACAGTGGCATTTGCTCCAATGCTGACATTTAGGTTAAACATTTGGAACTGAAGTCCCTAACTTTGCTTAAAAAACTAACTCCAAGGCAGAGAATGAGGATAAGCTACTACTTCAAATGAGTGGAAATATTGTTTTAAATGTGTTTAAAATGTGTTTGTGTCATAGGAATTTGGGACTAGATTTGGGGCTTTTTTAAACTTCCTTTTATTAATGTTGGGTTATTACTGGACA
Source organism: Chloebia gouldiae (assembly GCA_003676055.1). Taxonomy (NCBI): domain Eukaryota; kingdom Metazoa; phylum Chordata; class Aves; order Passeriformes; family Passeridae; genus Chloebia; species Chloebia gouldiae. The sequence goes on along the minus strand of QUSF01000008.1, from coordinate 14,891,494 downwards.
TAGTATGTGTTTGTATTAAACTAAAATATAATTGACTATAAAAGAGTCTTGGCATGTCATGGTTTTTAGGAGGTCACTACTCCTATTTTCTTTAAAAAGTTACAAGTGATGTGTCCTAAAATATAAATTTCCAAATATGGTTTAGATCATACAATATAAAATGTTGCTCATGCCCAAGTAAATAATAAGGTCACTTGTCTGGCATTAGGTCTTAAAGTATGACTAACTAAAGATTTCTTAAAAAATAAAAGAGGGAAAGGAAGAGCTTTGAATACAACTTCAGAAGGGCAAAGCTTTCTACTTTGTGCACGCTTTCTGTTCATGTGGCTTTGGCGCAAGAGCTGATCTTGAGAATGTCCAAGGGGAAACAACAAAATTCCATTCACTAAAGTCTGAGAAGATGTGAAGCTTATCTGCATGCCTTCAGTACATCAGAGTTAAATGCAGTTGCCTCTGGAATGAAGCTGACAACAAAGAGTGATTAAGCAGTGTCTGTGACCCATTATTTATTCATCTCACCTAAAAGTCTACAATGACCAAGACTGGCCTCACCAAGAGTCTGGGCTAAGGCACCCACCTATGAGAAATGCCATCAATGTAATTTCTGTTTTGGAGGAGTGGAAGGTGATATTAAGTCTGAACTTAGCAGTAAAGTAATATAGGTTCCATAGAGGTGAATATCCTGCACTGCTCCCAGTGTCACTGGTCAAACCCTGTTGCTGCTTTTTTATGTTTCTATCACTGAAAGTGAAAAAGGAGAAAGTGGAGCAGGAAAAAAAAAAAGTTTGTCTTCACTGTTCTCACTGCTCTTTGTGTGGTCTTACCTTTCAATCCTGATGCCCAAGGAATTGCAGAATGACAATACTTCTCAAAACTGACTTGATTTTGGAGAAAACGACTACAATAATTATTTCTTCTGCTAAAAATTAGTAAACTTCAGTTAATTGAGGGTGCAGGCAAAACTACAGAAATACTTAATGGAATGCATCTGAGTTTCCATATCCTGCGCTGAAACGAGAAACCAAGAAAAAATGTAGATGTAAAGCTATAGTGATTTGAATGCAGGAAATTAATTTCAGAAGATGACTGGTGTTTTTGGTGAGAAAAGACTTTCTTTGGCTTTTATTGTTAATCTGAGTCAAAATATAAACTCACAAAGTGAGTTTAAATGTAATGAAATACGGGATCAAGATATGGTAGTCAGCAATGAAAGTAAAAATAACTTTCAAATAATTTCTGTTAAAGAAACTCAGGATGTTGGATGGATCTTCTCCTGTTTGAAAATAGAAGGTCTTGTATGTCTGCAAAATGCACTGAATTTGGCCTCTAGAATTTCAGTACCTTGTCAAAGCTTTAAAAAGAGCTGAAAATGAGGGAGTCCTTGCTCGAAACATCAACAGCTTGGCAAGGCTTTGGACAGTTGGCATTAACATCAATGCTAGTATTCAGCTGACACCCTTGTTCAATGTATCTTTCTTACTGCAACTGGCAGGGGACAAGGGCTATTGTGACTGCAACTTTGAAAGCAATATTTAATTAAGTTAATTGATGTGTTCATTGGGAAACTTATGTGGCTTTTTTTTTTTCATTTATTAAAGTCTCTTGAAGGGGTGCTCTTTGCATTCAATAAAGTTTTATCTTTACAGTGGGTACTTATTGGTTTGCATGCTTCAGCTTGCTGCTCAGTGAGCATCAAGGGCAGAGTTTTCCTTTAAATATCTTCATTTGCTGCATACACTTTCTGGAAGAAATAAATTTGACCATGTTTGACTCGTGCTGAATGTGCAAATAGTCCTTTTTATTAAAGGATGTTGTTCAGTTCTGCTAAAGGAGAATATAAAGAAAAAAATATAGCATTTCAGTGAGTTGCACTTCCCCCTGCTCCCAAGAATAATTTTAAATACACTGTGCTTATGGAAGTAAAAAGGAGACATTTAGTAATGTTTTGGAGGGAAAGCAGCTTGTGCAGGGTAATCATTATCCTCTGCTTAGGTTTCTCAGAGAAGAGGGAGAAACCAAGATGTGAACACTAAGTGGTTAAGCACAACACTGAGAGCAATTTCTCTATTGTTTCTTTACTAATATCTTTCACCAACTTACCACTCATCACCTTTTTCAAGTAGTCTCCATATAGCAACAAATGGCGCCACAGACAAACCAGATGCAATCTCATGTTTTCTTTTCATAAGCATTTGTAAATTTGTTAAAAGGAAAAGCAAAGGAAATGGGAGAAAAATGTTTATTTTGTAGAAGCTGTACCTAGGAGCACTGAGAGAAGGGGACTCTTTTTGCTCTAACCCCCTGTGCTACCTGATGGACCTCGCAGTTCTGCATGTAATTTCGTGTTCTTAAAGGAGTTGTTCTGCGTCATTGAAATGAACCTATTCTCTTCACACTACTCTTGAGGATCCTGAGCTTGTATTCTGAATATTTAGAGCACCTTGACAGAACCATAGGTACAAAACTGGACTCTTATGTTCCACCTTCAGTTTGCTGCTAATTTTCATCTCTCTGTCTAATGTCATGGCACAGTTTTCTTCAATGACATATCTGCATATAACTGCTATGTGTATGTTTTTCTGTCTGCAGCACAATGGCATGAATGCACAGAATGTTTTGTTTCCCCAGCAATGTTCCTCAAAGTCCTTAAATTTAAATATTTCCTTTACTAGGTAAGTTCATTATTTTTCCTTAAAAAGAAATCTATTGCTTTTCTCTCTTTTTCAGACTCTAAGTTGCTTTCAGTTGGAGCTGACTTTAAAAGATGGAAAGCATTTATCTTTATTTACAGAGAAATCAACCACATGCTTTGTTTGAACATATATTATTTCAGTTAAAAAAAACAACAACACAACAACCAAATACCAAGTAAAAAAACCCCATCCCAACCCGCAAACTTACAAAACCAAAATGTCTCTGCAAGAGTAGATAGTTTGTATCTCTTTCTTGCTGTTGAATGTATGATAAACATAAAATGCCAACTGTCCTTATTATAATAGATTTCTAAGTTTGTATAAACATGAAGCATTGTTGTAAGAGTTACTTATTTTCCCTTGATAAGTTTTATAACTTATGAATTTTTTACTGAGATGCTCAGAGTCGGCTTTCATATCATGGCTGAGTGCTTGTCAGCAGTCCAGGCAGAACTTCTGGAGACTGGTCAAAGGAAAAGGTCATCCTCCACCGTTCAACCTTCCAACTGTAGCAAAGGCTAGCCAAAATGCATTTAAAACAGCTGTTCTTTTGTAGCAGTAATTACTGTAATTGTTACAAGGAAGTTAGATGGTCACAAATGGGAGGAAGATCAGTTTAACAATTGTAAATTCTTGCTGCCACTCATTTCTGAGTACAGGAGCCTTGAATAAATGGAGTTAACTTCTGTTTCTCTAGAAAATACAATCGATGAAATATTTTACCACCAAGATGCAGAACATCTTATTAGTAAAAAGAAAATCAACATACATTCCTTCCTGTCAATTGCACAACAATTATATTCCAAGTCTTTCCCATCTCATTTGGTGATTTACATATAGATGCTGTGCATAAAGGCAGGTTGGCCAATTTAAATGGTAATGGCAAGATCTGGGAAGTTTATTGCCTTATATATAAGATTTTTTGAGAACTTCTGTCACCTCTTTGGCCAGTAGTGAGCTTTGCTATATGATGTTAGTGGACTAAGACTCTGCTAGCCAGTCTTGCTACACACTGGAAATGTGCAAAAAGTCAGTGTGAATTTCCGGCTGGAGCTGGTTTGAGGTATCTGTGGCCCTTGGTTGAACAGCAGAAAAAAAAGCCTGTGCTGAGACAGATTTCCCTGACTTTTGAAGAGCATCTTGTCTCCTTATCTTTTGCAAACTGTGCTGTAAACACTTCTTTAACTACTTCCAGAGCTCATTTCCAGCAGCAGAGCATTTGGCTCGGCGGTGCGATTGCCACCAGGAGAAGGGGAGCGGTGTCGCCCGGTGGCTTTGCTGCCTGTGTCGGGCTCTGTCGCGGTGCGGCCGGAGTTCGCGGATGCCGCAGTTAACGCTGCCCAGATGTTCCAGCTGTGGGCAGCCCAGGAGCCAGGGTCGATCTTTTCCATGCCCTTATCCTTATCCTCATCCTTATCCTTGCCTGGCTGTGCGAGCGGGGTCACCCCGCGGCCTCGATAGCAGATAACGATGCCCAAGATGTTGAAGTTTGTGTTGTTTAGGCCACTTGCAGCTTTTCAGCAAACTTCTGAGAACAAAGTGATGGGGCTCCTCTGGCGGCTTGTGGAGCTCAGAGCGTTTTTTTTTAAACATAAGACTTTGGTAGGAATTCCGCCTCTAATTACAAGATCATTTTTATGTAGGTGCTAATAAAGCATATGGACTTTGCAGGAGCTGCATGGTTTCCAGGCTGTTTTGCTCTGATCGTTACTTTTTATGTTTAGGTGTACATATTTTCTAATTTTTCCATTTCCTACATGTGTTGATGATTACTTAAGTCAGTCATATAATCTTTTGTACAAACAGCTTATTTAGGATAGCTTGCTCTTCGTGGAACACACAAAATAAGATTTTTTGTTTGGTTTTGTGGCAGATTTTAGGCTGTGCATATTGCATGCGTATCTCCTAGGAACTGAAGAAGTACTTTCAGCCATGCTGAGAGATAGTTTAAGGAAAATATACAATCTAACTACACAGTGTCATTACAGAATAATACAATAATATATTACTGAAAAGAGTCAATATTTTTCATAAAATAAACACTTCAGAAACTGTCACATTCCTCCATGTGCAAATCTGGAATATAAGAAAATACAAATAATTTGTAGCGTCTTTTTTGTTTTCCACTAACTGTGTACAAGGCACAGAAATCTCTGGCCTATACAACCATTTAAAATTATGCACCTGTTATTATAGGTTTAAAAAAAATTTAAATTTTATAATGTGTTTAAAAAAATTTAAAAATGGGTCATTTGGTGTTGGATATTTCTATTTAAGAATTATTTTCTTTGTTGTTTGTTTGATTCCTGAGGAACTAATATTTTTTTTCCTGTATACTTTTGCCTTCATGTACAAGAAACTTTTGTGTACAACACACAAATCACCCTGTTACTTAAGGCTCTACTATGATTTTGAAGTATGTGAATAAAGGTTTTTTTTTTCCTTTAAGGGCTGGAGGTAGGGTTCTTTTAACTGCTTCATATCCACATTCCAAAACCTATTTAAAAACCTGAGTCTAAAGTCCAGCTGACAATGAACTCTATTTTCAGCTAAAACTCCCTCCTCCCCCACTTCGCCACACACTGTTTCTGCTGCTGGTCCACTTGTGATAAAGAGCAAAACTGTTGTTTGGCTGACATGCAGAAGGAGTTGTTTATCAAAAGGAGGCTATTCTAGGAGGATATGCTCTTTAAACAGAACAATGGGGATTTTGAAGATAACCAAATCAGTACTACATAGGTGTTAGATCTGTTTTAAATTGTTTCTGTGTTGGAAAGTAGGAGGAGGCCCTGGTATTTGGCTTTGAATCCCTGGCTTGCAAGTGTGAAATGGCTAAATCCAAATTAGCTGCCAACTGTGCTTTGTACTGCAGCTCTTGCTTGTCTGTAGGGCCTGGGTACAGCACCTGAGGAGCACAGGCTGGGAGTGCAGGGAAAGAGGTCCCAGAAAATCCAATTTCATTTTGTGATCCAGGTGTACTTTGCACTTCAACCAGGCTGGTCTGTCTTGGGTTTTTTTTGATCCACTCTCGGTGCTGCCTAAAAGCAAGCCTACAGACAGACTCATCTTTGGCTAGTTAGATCAGGTTATAGACATCCCCATTCTGTTGATATAAATTAATTGGTTTCTGGACATGACAGAGTTGTCAATAGCTGATAAGTGGGAAGAGAAACAAGGGAATTTCATGGGAAACTGAGTTTGGTACAAAAGCTCAGCAGACACATATGAGGTGTTTTTGTTTGCGCACGCCTTCTGCAGAGAGAATCTCATCAAGAATAAAGGTGACCTTCAAAGGCAAGCGAGAGGAACATTACATGTTCTGTCAAGCTCGTGGATGACTGTTTCTGTTCTTTCTGAGTTATGACAATCCCTAATTTTCTCTAATGAAAGCTTTTCTTCAAGTATTTTCTCATATATTTTTGTTATTTTGGAATGTCACCAGGTACAACTGAAAATTCCCCTTTCTCCCTTACTTACTTGTAGTGGTACATTTGTGGTCCATTTAAAAATCTCTTCCCAAAATTAAAAAAGTGAAGATTCCCTGTAAATAATGCGGTATGAACTCTGTTCCCTGACCCCCTGCAACGCCTCTATACATGAAAAGAAAAGGAGCAGAAAACTTCTCTAGTGCTGGCCATATGCAAGCGATTTATTTAAGGTCACAGTGAATTGATTGCAAGAGAGAGATTATTGTCTCTGCTGGACATCTGATTAAAGCTCAGCCTAAATATGTTTGGAAATTTGCAGGTGGCTCAGAAGAACATTTGGGAGTGCCCACTCTTCTTGAAATACCTATTTTGATTGATTATGGAAGGGGAGAAGTCTTTTTTATTCACCTGGTAGGCATCTCCTGCCCTCAAAATTCAGAATAAAACTCTTTTTTCAGCTGTAAGATTTCCTACCTTCTTCCTTCAATACAAATGCAAGCTTAAATTCTTTTAAGTGTGAAAAGGGCACCTCGGTGACCCCTGCCTAACATCACTGACACTGTTTGGCATTCTCACCTGAAGCCTGGATTTATTTTCTTAAAGATTCCCACTAGGAAAACCCCATGGAAAAACTAACCCTCGACAGCTCTTGCTGTTTTAACTGTCACCTTTTAGAGGCAAGTGTGATGATGTGGAGATGAGGAGGGGCAGTTTGTTTATGCCAGAGCCAGCCTTGCTGTTTGTTTTCTATTCTGTCCTGAAGTGATGCATTTTCAGAAGCTTTATCACACAGCCAGGAAGAAGAAGTGACTCAGTGGTTATTCAGACAGAGTAGGGATGTGCTTTGTGCAGCAAGGTGAGGGGTGTAGCCTGATCGTCGCAGTAAATTTTGACAGAGACAGCGCTGTCAAGAGTGGCAAATAATTAACCCTTTCCTGTGCTTGCTCAGAGTAATTGCATTGCAGGGGGACACAAGGATATCTTGCCAACAGTGACAACCCTGTAGTTTCCTGTGCTGTTCAATCCTCTTGGAACCATGTGATGTGCTCTGCTGTTAAGTTTGCAGGTTTGCTTCATAGGTATGTTGCCTAAGACTTAAACTTATTAAACTAAAAGGATCCTCTTTAACTTAAATGGATCCCTAAAGAGGGTTGGGGTTTAAATTAGAGTATCCCAGTACAGACTTAGAAGCCTATTGTTACTTTTATGTTTGAAATTGCTGCCCTTGACTTTTTAATTTTTTTAATCTTATCTAAGCCGAGAAGCCATACTTCCATTGGCAGTGTGTTTTTTTGGTTTTGTTCTAGTAACTCTTGACCTGCCCACATATTGACAGGGAATAAGGGTTGTTCTTGGTTATCACAATAGATCATATACATCGACAGAAGTGTTGGAAAGCAGGTTTTATGACAACATAAAGGGTAGAAACCCAACTTAAGAAGAAATACATTCCTATACTTGAAATACCAAAAAAATTTAGTGGAGGAAACCAAACTTGCAGTTTAAAGAGAACGATAACTTACAGAAAATTATAACTTGCAGTGCTGCTGGAGTCCAGTGAACAATCATCTGTTTTGTGTGTACTCACATCTGAAATATTCTGTGTTGAGCTCCGAGCATCAATTACTGGTGCTTGAACTCCTGTCTTGCTTTAATGATTGGTTCTTTTCTCTCACCAATGCGCTGGATGAAGTCTTTGGAGACTATCACAATGTAAATAAATACAATCTGTTTGTTTCTAGCCTGTTAAAAAAGTAGTAAGTTGTATGTGTCAAAGAAGGGGAAAAGCTCTTAAGGATTCATTTGCATACCTTTGAGATGCAGGAGGTACAGGAAGCAATAGGTTTAGGGGAGGGCTAGCAAAGTCATTCCATGGGGGTATAACAATAGGGAAACATGTAGAGTGGTTAGATGCTGTTAGATTAGATTATTGGAGATTTATTTGGCAAGTGGTGTTTATTTTTCTGTTAATCATATAGAGGTAATTAAAGCTTGTAGAAAAGGTCTTATTCCACAAATCATCGTGGAGAATGGTTAGTTTCATGGGTGGGTGGTGTTTTTTTTTCTTTTTCTTTTGTTTTAATCCTTCCTAGGAAAAAATTACTTTTTTTTTTTTTTTAATTAGAAATGCTAGACTAGAACTAGAAAATGGAAGTGGTGGTAAAGTAGTACAGTTGTTCAGGTATACTGAATTTCTCTGTTGCCATTATAGTCCCTATGCTGGATTTTTGTTCATCTTTTGCATTCATCATATTTTCTTCCTGCCTTTGCCCGTGTTATTATAATCTTAAACATGGTGAAATATACTGACTCATACCAAATTTTATGTTTCAGCAAAGGAGAGCAAATAAAATTCACAGCTGGCTAGAGCTAATTTTGTGTAGTTACTAGCTTACATCCTAGATGTAAGTCAGTTAGCTGTTTGAAAGTAAAATGGGAGGCATAGCACGGGCTGAAACAGAGAGAAAAGTTGGAATTTCAGAGGGACAGCCTCTTCACAACATTGCCAAATCACCCCTCTTTTTACTTTGCATTTATACTTATAAACTAGGACACAAGTCTGATGGTTGCTGACAGTATTTGTGGTTTCCCTTCAAAGGTTTTATTTGCTGTAGACATTTTCTCGATGAAATTTGCACTGAGGGAGAAAGCTGGTGTAAGATGTGGCCGTGGAGCATCACAGAGCTGGACCAACAGCCTGTGGCACCCCCATCTCTGCAGTGCACCTCCTGCTGCTCCCAGGGGAGCCTGGCTCACAGCAGCCACCCTGTAGGAGCGTGACTGTCGGAGGCAACGCTTGCAGCCACTGAGAGCCTCTCCCAGAGACACTTGCCTGGACTAGGCAATGGCTGCTCTGCACCCTTGGCCCTCTTCCCTGCTTCCTCTTCCACTTCTTTTCTCCAGGTTTAGCTGCTTTTTTGTCTCTGAAGACTATGCAAATGCATAATTCCCTGTTGTTTACAATCTCTCTCAATCCTGCTGTGAGGGAGAACTTCTTCCAGTGCTTTTCTCCCTTGTAATGCAACTAGAGCCACCATTAACCTTACCTAAAAGCTCATGGTTGGTCAGCTTCTCCTGACCTCCAGCCCCCTCCTGCCCTATACTCTGTCAGACACCTTTCTTTAGCATGCACCTTCAGTGGATGAACAGAAAACAGGTTTCTACTCAAAATGGGTGGAAAGGGACTTGTATGATCTGTGACAGAGACGTGTGTTTGTCACTATATTATTTTATTAGCATAGCCCTTTCCTGAGGCCCAAATGTTGGCCTATTTGCCCATATTGGGTGACTGTTCTACCTTCTCTCTATTAATTTCCAGGGCAAATTTGAGCTATCTACTAAGTGCTGCAATAACTGTGTGTAGACTAGTACTCTCTGTACTTTCTGACTTTAGTTAAACTGTAGGATGGATTTGTATCTTTCAGCATTTCCTTTGACCCACTTTTCTGAATTAGTTTCCACTGTCCCTGAAAAATACTGTCCTGCCTCCCTTCTGTTTTTGCTATTTCCTTTTGTTTGCTGAAATATTTAATAAAAACTTGCAGCAAATAAAAAATGGGTAAGTGGAGGAAATTTTATTGGCTGGACAATACAGATGGTCAGATTTGGTGACCTTGGTTTTCAGATGTATTTTCCTTAAATTTTAAATGAATGCAATTGTCAAGATTTATTTTTCTTTCCTTGATTGAACTATTTGCTTTAGGCTAGCTGAATCTAAATCATTTTACTTTCTTGATGCTTGTGATGATGTCATTCATGGAAGGTTCATAGTCGAATTGTTGCCTTGTAATAAACTAGTGGACTCCCTCTCTCTGAATTGATTTTTTGAGGGCAGAAATGGTGCACTCTAAATAATTTTAAAGAAAGAAGAAAGGAAAATGAGATGAATATTCTCCCTTTCCCTTCATAATTATCTCTTAAATATGTGGTACGGTGTTGGAAAGAGTGAGTAATCCTCACCTTCACAGCTCTGCCAGCCAGAGTGTTTCATGTGAGAGATGGTGTTTTGCTGACGCAGGGCTCTGCTTACTCCAGTGGGTTTCTCTTTGTGCTTATTGAGATGCCAGAAAATCTACTGCATAGCTCATGCAGAGGGAAATAAATTTGGTGCCATCTTGTTTCAGCTCCTGCTTATCCTTATCATGTGCCTGTGCCCTCTTCCAGAGGCTGGCAGGGGCTCTGTGGAGTGGCCTGTGACAAGAATAGCTGGGAGAGTGGCTTCAGGAGTGGCCTGTGACACAAATAGCTGGCAGAGTGGCTTCCAGCACACTGTGAGCAGGGCTGCCTCCCCTGCCCTGAGGGAGCTGGCTGGCCCCATGCCTGCCCTTGCCAGTGTGCCAGCCTTGTTCTACTCCCTCTCCTCTTCTCTCATGCTCTCAGTGCTCATTTAAATAAGATAGTCTTGCAAATGCATCATGGAAGGTTTAGAGGATGACTTTAGGCAGGATTTGCATGATAGACACCAGATCCTGCTTGTCTCTATACAGTTATACTTGCTTTTACTTTCCCTTAGCTGCAGGGAAGTGCCTAGAATTACAAATGTGACCCTGAGGAGCAGGGCTTGCCTGTGGTGTTTAGAAGGGTGCTCAGGATGGTTGTGTCAGGTTTGATACCTCGGGGCTACCTGGAGCCGTGTCAGTGCAAACCATATGTAGGAGGCTGGGACAAGTGTGGTGAAAGCCACAAGAGAATCTTCCCTTCTCAGTGTGATGCACCTACACCAGGACTTTGTGGTATTGCAGCTACATGAATGTGGTTCGAGCACTGTAACACAAACCCCTTCCAGATATTGCAAATCATTCTTCTTTTGAAAGTTCTTCATTGCTCCAGTCTTCCCACATCTTCCAGCCTCAAATGCCTTACCTAATTCTCTAGACAAAACATAATAAATACTGCCCTCATTTTTACATCTTGTTTTTACATCTTCTGTTGCACACACTCACTGCACTATGGAGACCATTTATTTCCATGTATTACCATCCTTTTGTATTATTTTCCTGCTTTCAAGGTATATCTGCTGTTTAGCACTCTCCTCATTCACACCATTGCTCAAAACTGACATCTTTCTCTGTTTCACACGAATCTGACGGTGTGAAATCTGCACTAGAAACTTAACTGTAACCACCTGCTGCTTTCTCTATAATTACCAGTAAGCAAGTCCACTGTAAGTATGTGTGTCTCCACTTTGGATGCCAAAAAGACATTGATAGCTTCTGAGTCAATCATCTGCTGGTCTGACGTGAAAAATATACCTCTCACTTGAGTTGGAACCTTGTCCTTCCCTTGTCTCTTTACTGCTCAAGATTTCCTGAGGTAGCAATGATAGCTTGGATACAGAAACACTCTTGGGGGCCATATGTAGATACCCAAACTTTTCCTAGTCCTAGGTTTGAAAATAGCTTAATTTCATAGAGCTAGATAACTTTGAAAATGTTCAAAGTCTACACATGCCTGGATAAACTTCAGAGGACCTCTCTTAGTTCTTATATTAGCAGTCTAGTTCAATGGTTATGTTAGTGACCTTTTTCAGTACAAGAATTCATGTTAATTCACGGCAACCTAGAGCATTATTATAAACGTCTTGACTGTTCAGTTTTTTGGGGCTTTGAAACATAATCAAAAGCGGATTTATCTGATTCTAAGAGATGAAACAGTTACCAGCCTTAGGTTTCCTCCCTTATTTTTGTAGGAGGTTACTGCCAGAGTAAACTGAAATTGGAGGTGGTTTATGATCATGCTGCAGCCTGTACACTACACTTGTTCAGGAGTTTATCCAGGAGGATCAGCTGATCCTGCTGCAGGATGGTGACCTCTGGCAGAGACACAGGACAGAGACAGCTGCTTCTGCTCTCCCAGCTAAACCTGCTTAAGGCGGTGGGTGGGAGTTGTTAATGCCATTATTTGTTTAATTGTAGGGCTAATAGGTTTGTGTGTGTGTGTGCACTTTATTACAATAGAATACATTAAACAGAAGCAGAGGAAATATTGAGTGGGCTACTTTGGGACCTGGTTTCCAATTGTCATTCCTTTTTATTAAAGAGACACTAAAAGGAAAGGTAACCAGAAGCATACTTTGCTTTAAACTCTCCTGTAAAAAGACAGCTCACCCTGAAATGTCTGGTCCCATGGGGGTGTGTAGTGCTTTTAGGAATACAGGGCAAAGGTGAATTTTTAATTAGGCTGGTCTTATTTTCCTCCAAGTATAGATAGGCTTAGCTTTCTCAACCTGAGTACTTGAAAATAGGCAGCCAAGAGTGCTTTGGGAATTATTTACTCTGGAAGTCAGTTAGAAAAATGGGAATACAAAAGTTATTTCTATTTTAATAAAGAAAGGGTGGAAGTGCAGCTTTTCCCCTTTCCTACCCACCTCCATAATATCCTTAATAAACAAAATAGAGATAGAACAAATACTTCACAAGCTACCGCAGGGATCACAGTGGTATTTTGTGAGGTGCTGTGGGAACTATCTTGTATGCTCAGGCCCACTGTGAATCTGCAAGTGATGGTCCTCTCAGGAAAGAAGCTGAGGGCACTTGGCAGTGGAATCTACCTTGCCCATAGTGGAGATGGTGAGAGAATTGGCAATGAGGAGGTGACTGGTCATTCTGCAAGGCCTGGTCTGGGGCCAGTTTTCATTTTCATCTTGTCGTCTTTCTGTTTTTCTTTCTCTCTCACTTTTGTTATTTATACCAATGAGCAAATGTTGCTTATTTTTAGCAGCCTTTCCATTTTGCTCAGGCACTGATCCTAAGTAATGGAATGCCTATGGCCCTCCCTCAGGCACCATTCCACCTCTAATAAGAGCAAACAAATGCAAGCTTTGGTGTAGGGAGTTATTGATTTGCTTCCAGGCAAGTAGGTGTTTGTTATATATGTAAAAGGTGCCCATACATACCATGTGTTACTCCAACATCTTACGAAATGGCCTGGCATAATCTGCCTTGGGCCCTTGGTGAGAAATTGTGTTGTGCATCTTCATAAAGAAGCCTTGCAACTTGCTTATTTTAGAGGACATAAACCTCCCACTAAGAGCACAAACACCTCCAAATACACACACCCATTTCCATTATTAGAGCAAAAGCAAAATCCTCCCTTGAATGTAGACAGTTCCAGTTCTGGGAAGCAGATGGAACAACTAACAGAAGCAGAGGTAAGAGTTGTGTAGACAGGAGTAGATGCTGTTAAGCCCCATTTTTTTTTTTTTGCCGTTTTCTAATTTGGATCTTATATCAGATCTTAATTTTATTGAAGAGTTGCTAACACTAGGGATGCTGGAGTCCTGAGAGAAAGAGTTATGGGAGGGCTTCCACTGAAGTGTGGATGTCCAGCTAGCCCCTGCCACACAGATTAGCAGCTGGCAAGCCACATCTTCTATTAAATCTCCTAGGATTTATGTCTTCTTTTCAATGACCTTAGAAACTACCTCTTGTCTAAACCCCTTTCGGCTGGAAAAAAAAATATTAGGAAGGGAGTATCCAATCTGAGATGACAAAGCTTATCTTTTCCTAGCCCTACTCAAAGCATATCCAAAAGAACTTCAGGGTGAAGAAGCAGCATCTACATATTTAAGTTGCAGGGAAGGAGATGCAGAGTTTTAGGTCTTGCCTATCCATGCTAGTCCTGCATTCCCCTCAGGTACAAGGGATTTGCTGGTAGAACAAGAGCTCTTGGTCATCATTGTTGCCTACTTTGCATCAACAGCGTTTGTCTCTCCTAGACACGTCTGTATTGCTGTTGGTGAAGTGATTTCTAGCTCCTGCCTGTTTCAGTTCCAGCTGGAAGGAAAGCACGTCCCACACCCTCAGTGTTCCTGAGATCCCAGCCAGCCCATAGGTAGAGCTGCATAACACTTGGTTCTCTCAGTAGGGTCTGGCTTAGTTTAAGCACTTCCTGTAGATTTTTTTTCTTCTCAGTTTTCAGCCTGGACTCCTTTTGATAGGGTTAGGAGCCTACTTATATGCATGCTTATGCTGGCAGAGGAGACTAATTTTCTGCTAATGGAAGAAGAGTGGCTAGGGAAATATTACTCAGGCACAGCCAGAGCAACCAGTGGACCTGTGCTTAATTTACTAATGCCATGTCTGTGCAAGTATTGTTGGTTTTGCCACTCCTTGGGAGTTACCATTGACTGCAACTGAAATATATTGGAGATGGGGAGAAGAAGGAATCTTGTTTAGGTAACAAAATGATGCTGCCTTTGAGAAGGACCTAAATGCCTTTTTTAGCATAGATTTTTGTAGTATTTCCACCTTTTCCACTGTTCCAGTTGCTGATGGTTTTATCTGTACTCTGGCATATCCCTCAGCTGAAGCAAGTCCTCTCTGTGCCAAGTCCCTGTTTTGGTACTGTCATTCAAGATCCAGCTCTTAGTAACTATTCTGAACCTGGTGGAAGGGGGGAAGATGTCTATTCTGAAGCTACTCTTTTAAATTTAGCTGTATTTGTGTGCTATGATCTGCACGCCTCTGCTCCCAAATTACTAAAACTGCAGCACAGTTGTCCAGGGCTTATTTTTCATTAAATGACTCTTATAACTGGTATTCCCATTAATGACTATCTTAGTCTGAAATGCAGCAAGACATTTAACATGAGTGGGATATGATACCCACCTCAAATAAATACAGTGCTGCATCAGTAGATGTTTTCATATTTTCAGGTAAGCAGGCTGGTGTTGGAGAAAAAAGTTAGTCTATTAACACCTCTGCTCAAAGCAAGCCAGCTTCCTTTCTACATGGAATAATTATTTTTTCACATAAGCCCTTAGTGCCTCTGCTATGTTTGCACTTGTAAGTCTCAAACATTGCAATACAGATAGCCCTTTATGAGTGGAATCTGAGATCATGTGCCTGCATTTCAAATTTAAAATTGCTGTGCATGGGCTACCATGCAGTGGCTTGTGAATGCCGTAAGTGTAAGGGCTATGGGCCCATATTTCAGGTGTGAGAAGAGTAGGGCCTTTTTAGCACTTAAAGCACCCATATGTGCAGCTCACAGTTATGAGTGCCTTTGGCAAAACTTTGTAAATTCTGTTAATTCATAGCTGGCATCTCACCATCTGTATGGTCAGAATTACATATAAATATGTATCTGTCCTACACATAACAGAACCATTTAGAACATCCCTACAGCACAAAAAGGAAGAGAACCTGGGCACAAAATTAACTCTACCTTTGTGAAAGACTTGCTGGGGAAAATGCTGAAAGGACTTTTGTCTGTCCCAGTCCAGGGCTCACCGGAGAATTTAGGCAATCTATGTTTCTGTTTATACAAATCCAGCAAGGATTAAGGGTCTTTAACCAATCACAGTTCAGACGTAGGTGGTGGTGGGAGGAGAGATTGTAACCAGCATGACAAGGAAGTAGAGAGACAGGATGGCTTCTATCCTGGATCTTGGATCCTGGGGCTTTCACGGATAAAATGTTGCAGCTGGAGTTGTAGAGGGTGAAATGGCACACAAATTTTTTGGTTTAATCATCTTCTAAAGTCATGCCCAAGGCTGGCTTACAGAAGATGAAAAAAGCTAATGAACCCTGAGGAGGACTGATCTGCAGCTGTCTTCAATAGCTTCCTTGAAGAAGGTCTTTTTTCATTGCATATATAACCACTGTGTGTTGCTGTTTCGAGCAGCTGTGTCTTTGCTGCTCCGATATGCTCATTGCTGGAACTATCTCTTAAAACTCTGGCCAGCACCTGAAAAAATATTATTATTTAAGGTGACATTAACATCCAGGTTCCAGCCACAATTTTGAGCTGGGTACACCACAGTTGAAATGGGAGAGGCTGTCTGTGCCCTAGAAAGATTATTTTTCTATCTGCAGACACTTAACCTTAAAAGAGGAAATGAGTGAAGGCAAGGTAGCTTTTTTAATCCAATGTGAGCTGGCTAGACAAGTCAGGAAGATTCTTAACATGTGTGAGATTACAGTAAGATAGGAAAAATCTGGCAGAACCATAAAAAAACTGATTTAAAATTCCCCAACTTTTGACATTCTGTACTCAGTAGCAGGGCTAAGAGAAGTAGCTTGGGAATGGAGCATAAGACTGAATTTCAGCTTCTCTTGGTGCTGTTGCCACAAATTCTTGAGTACTTATATATACTGTATACCATTGTGCTGGTGTATTCTGAAAAATGTTGATCTTGCACCAATAGCATGATTTACAAGGGACGTTCTCAAATGATCTAGAGTGACTGTAACTGTGCTGGTGCAAGAATTTGAAATCAGACATTGAAGGGGCACATTCACAAAGAAAAAAGTTGCATTACCAACATTTGTTAAACAAAATATCATAACTAGCTTGGGGTAAGAGCTTAAGGCTGTCCTCTGTGCTAACAGGCCCATGCAAAGAAACTGGTGAGCTCTGAGGTGAAAATTGCAAGCTGCTGAATGCAATGTTCAGTACTATGGCTATGCTTTTAAATTACTTCAAGTAAGGAGTCATTTTGTCCTACCAAGTATGAGGTATTGAGATGTTTTGCAAATATTACATATTTATTTCCATTGATATGTTATTGACCAGTTGGTATTTTGAATAAAAATAATCATTGCAAGAAGCTTTAAAAATGAACTCTTTACAAGTGATCATTTAATAATAATTAAAGGCAGTGAAACCTGAAACATTCAGTAGTTTTACTGGTAAAGCTGAGGAGTGTATCTTCTAAAATTCTCTAATCTTTCTTTTGCAAAAACTGATCAGGAATTTATCTTAAGCAATTGCTTTTGAAAAATCACCCTTTCTAGTAATTTCTTTTTTATAAACAGAATATCCAAAAGAAGGGGAAAGTTTGTGAAGAGAAAAAAAGAATATTGCAACTCACTGCTAGAGGCGTTAATATGACGCTAACGAACCGTGGCCTTTCCAAAGCATAGCTGGCAACATTACCACCCATCTGTGCAGAGTGGGATGTGCAAGCAGAAGTCAGGGCTGAACACCCTCCACCTGTTTGCAGAAAGTAAATGAGCACACACTGAAGTTACTCAGCGTATTCGCTCTGTCTTCGGCAGGCTGGGTGATGTTGTTACTACTACTTTTCTGCTGTCTCATATCTCCTACTGCCATGTGCCAGCTGATAGGGGAACTGTGACATACCACACCCCCGTGGCCAGGAAGGGGGTCACATGGACTGGTCTCATCCAGAGCACTTTAAAGAAACTGATAAGCTCTATCTCATTTTACTTGGCCTTTGGAAGACGCTTGTGGAAATTTCTGCAAAGGAGGTGACATCAGTTGTTGTCACAGCTGCTGTGTAAGTCTGCAAGGCTGTGTCTGTTCAGTATCTGCCTGGGGTGTGTATGTGTGTGCAAGTAGATATTGTTCATAGATTGCATTTAAATCAAAACCAGTCCATATGAAGCTGGCAAGAACATTCACTTGCTCAGAATAGGTGCATTACCATCGGGACTTGAGGCAAGGATGGAGTTCATAAACTTAATAAAGCACGAAGACAACCAGCTTTGGAGGGCTGGCGTGTACATTTGAAACAAACCTTCTCCCTGGGGAATTCCAAGTGTTAGCATGTGGGGCATACTCCAGCTGCTAGCTGCTCAGACTTAAAATAAACCAGGCAGAGTCCCATATTCAAGTTCTACCAACTGAGGCAAGCTGCTATTGCAAATGTTTCGTCTCCCTTTTTCTTCCAGTTGGGTCAGAATGACAACAAATATTTTTGAAAGGGCCTTTAAACCCTTAGTATTTCACACAGCTTTCCTTGTGCTTCTCTGTAGTGATATGTTTCTCAACACGTTTGTAAATTTAGCAAAGAATCTGGTTTGTACAGGTTGACACACTGTCCCAGGAAGGCTGGAATTAAAAAACAGGGTGAGAAGGAGTATTTCTAGCTTGTGTGACAATGACATTGCTACCAATACTGCTTTCCTAATCCTAGGTGCTTCAAAAATCTCAGCATGACTTCATTTACAGAGAACTATTTGCCTTGTTGAACTGTGGAGACCCTT
Organism: Chloebia gouldiae; assembly: GCA_003676055.1. Classification (NCBI taxonomy): domain Eukaryota; kingdom Metazoa; phylum Chordata; class Aves; order Passeriformes; family Passeridae; genus Chloebia; species Chloebia gouldiae. Next base: position 14,873,419 of record QUSF01000008.1, on the reverse strand, counting down.
TTTCTTAAAGAGAAACACATGTGACTTAAGGATGGCTGCTTCTTTCTTCTTTCTTAATATATTGAAAAGGAAATAATTTAATGTGTCTGTGGAAGACTCCATAACAGGATTTCAGGGGAAAAAAAAAAGATGTCTGGGAGTCGTATGATTGTTTGACAACTAGAATATGAATAACTTTGAGGAGGTCTGAAAATAGCCTACAGTGCTCTTTACTTTGTCTTGTGGTTTAAAATTTACTTCAAGACTTCTTAAAAATTTTATTTTAATAACTCTCTGACTATAATTTATTTCCAAGGTACTGAGGTACTTGGGAGGGGTGGGAAACAATCAACTTAATGCAATCTATGCAAATAATGTCTAATTTTTTTTTCAACAGTAACCTATGTGAAACCTCATTCATCAAGACTACTCAGTTTTTCTGTGATAAAACCTGTTGTGCAATGTAATACACAACATTTAGGAATTCAATGCTCTTATTACTGTCAAAGCATAGCTAATAAACTCTACCAGTCAGCTTGAAAAGTTTACACAAGTGACTGACATGACCAACCTTCCTCCTTCTTCTCTTCTTCCTTTAGACACAGACACACAAATTCTTGTTCGAATCAACAGGCTTATCCATGATATATTTATAAGGGTGAACTCTGCCAGGCTTTGGTTTGTCATATAAAGTGCTGGGAATATCTTTTGAAGGTATCCCGAACACTGTGACAGAAGTATTTGTCACTCAAACTATTTATAATTCTAGGAATTTGGAGGGCAGATAGATGTTTATGTTTTTTCATATGACATGGCACTTACACCTTTTGCACAAAAGGCATTGGTCATGCCTGTACGGACACGTCAGGCAGATCTGGACCATGCTGTTTTTGTGAAAATGCCATGTTTACACCCTGGACACACTTCTGGCTACTTGATTGACCTTTCTGTCTCACGGATTACTTTGTAGGTCTGTGAATGTCAGCTTGTTGTCAGCTGGACCTCTAGTTTGTGTGGATGATTGGAAGAGGTGAGTGCAGGGTACCTCAAAAAACTGAAACTGTTGTCCATGTAGCACCTCCATTGGCAGATCTTTAAGGGCTCTCAAGCTAATAAAATGATAAGCTCTAGTATTAAGCTAATTTTTTTTTATTTAATGTAAAACTATACTAAGGCCAGTTAGCGTTTGAGAAATAAGACTGATAAGTATCACAGGCTTTTTTCTTTATTTTCATAACCACCTCAAGCAATTAGTTTTGAGGACTTGGCAATGTTTACGTGCAGGTTATCCTTCCCTCCTAGTCCTTCTTACGTCTCTTGAATTATTCTTAACTCTGCGTTTCTGGGAATCATGGGCAACGTATAGACACAACGCCTTCAGCAGGCACGCAAGGAATGTTATGAGGGTAGCAGGCTTCTGGTTTCCCTGGTCACTCAGAAGATTTATGTGCCAGTATAATAAGAATGAATGATTAGCTGTTGTTCATTGACAGAGACCTTGTGAGTCTGTCTGTGCACAAGAGGTTTTGGGAGTTGATAACCTTTGTGCTTCAAGTTTTGTTTTGAATAGATAGAAGTAGAGAAAATGGTTGTTGGTAGATGTAAAACTGAACAAAGTGAAGGGTATTAGCCAAGTTCTGGCTGTAAAGCTGAAAATCTGAGTTATTTATACAGCTGGAAACCGAGTTGGGCTATTTTCATTATTTTGGGACACAGCATTGACTTTTATAGAGTTACAGGATGCTCCTGCCTAGGATTTCAGTCTCTTCTATTTTTTAGTCTCTGTGAGACACTGTGATGTACTACAGCTTTGGTCTAAGCACTGGCCAAGTATAAAAGGAGGGGCCAATTTTGAACTCTGAAACTGAGAAGTCTCTAGGTCACTCTAAAGTTGCCCAGAGACAAGGCAAGTTAAAGTATCTTTTTTTTGCCATTCAAAAGCAAGATAAATTGTTCATAGACAGAACCACTATTACTACTATATAAGTTATTCACTTCAACACCTTTCTTATATCATATCAAGTTAATGACCATTTTGTGTGTCTGGTATACATCCAGGCCTCCTGTTGTAAAGTCAAGGTTGTGTGAGATAACCCACTTTGCATTAGTAAATGCTAAAGAACACTATATTATTTTGACAATTATCATAAAGCTACATAAACCATACTTTTAAGATTTTTTTTTCTAAAGGATAAGAAGTAAAGATTAAATACAGACCTCTGATTTTCAGATATATTACATACACCTCCCTCAACTTCATATAACAGCACATTTGGAACCTAAAAGAGAAGAGCCTTTTTTTTTTTTGTTTTATATACTTAAAATGTAGCAATCTTTAGAAGAAACCTAAGTATTCTCTCTACTGCAACCACATTAATTCCAGAAGAAACCTCTGCCTTCTCTGGTATTATGTTTTCCTAATATCCACTTTTTTAAAGTTTCAGCTTTCTCAATGGTTCCAGCAGCTTCATGCTATAAGATTTGGAAGCTGATTTAAAATGCCACCATACATTTTTGCATTTTGATCAAGAACTCAAACTGGGACTTAAGGGCTTCTGTCCTATTCAGAAGTTACCCATGTGCAAAAACATTCTTCTGAAACATATGGGAAAGAAATGGGTGCCTTTACACACATGCCTGGAAGGTAATTGGAAATCCGTGTGCTCCGTTTTTCAAGAATAAGAACCATAAACTCCCCCTCCTGGAATGGCACAAAGCACGTTTTCTCTCTGAAAGGCATAAACTCAGTGTTTCTATGCGTACCTATGGTTGGAAAGGCATTTGGAAGCGTTCCCTTAACGATAGTCACATCACCCTCCTCCTATCTGTGCTGGCTGTAGTGGAGACAGGGCATTGTTTACCCCTGTGCTGTTCTATAGCACCGCTGGGAGTTGGAGGCACGGCCACGTGCGGTGCCTGGCGCTGGCACCAGCCCTGAGTGCGCTGTGTGCGGTATGGACAGTGATCCTTGGTGAGCTGGGCTCTGCTGCAGGCAGCAGAACAGCCAGAACAGCTCTGTCCTAACCCATGGTGCAGCCAGGGGAGAAGGAAAAGGGACGAAACTCCTGCTCATCTTTTGTAGCTTTGTACCTGTGCCTCAATGATTTCATTCAGCCCTGAACTAGTAATGGAAAATCTTGCATGGCTACAACTCAATATATCATAGTCTGTGTTTGTAACTGAGTTGGCTTGAGTTAACAGTACCTTTAGAGATACACTGCTTGCAAAACATGCACCACTAGCCAAAGTATGCCTTTTATCAAGATGGGTTAGGAATATCCAGTGCTTCCCTACAGGCATGTCACTACCTGTAGGTGAATTTAATAACACTAGATTATTGTAGTGTGGTTTTTACTGGCTTTTTTCCTTCATTCTTTTGAATCTATTTACCTAATTTTCCTACCATCAAGAGAAAAACACAGCTATGAATACTTGCAAAAGCAGGGTCAGATGGTGAGACTGGGTTGAAAGAAGGTATTTAGATCCTTCGGATGGTGCTCAAGAGAGCTGTGGGCTCAGCTATGCTACACAGCCAAGTACACTATAGAGATCCCTGAGCTAATGCCATGATCGGAAGCTCTGTAAGTGTTGTTCTGTTCTCCCTGGGCTAATTAACAGAGGTGCCTCTTAGCATACCTAATTAGCTCCGTTCCTGCAGCATCCTCAGGGGCAGGCCTAATTAGCGTGGGTGCTTTGCTATACAGACACGGCTATATTGCCTCTGGGATCTAAGCGAGCATCCGTGCATGGCATTGCAATGTACTGTGTAGGCAAGCCAGCTTCCTCAAAGCTACCTCAGGATCTCTAACAGCCCTTTGCTGTGTAGACTTGCCTGGTGCATTAATGAGACCCCAGAAACTTATGCAGGGAGAAGGATAGCAACTTGGGATGTCGGCTAGAGGGTAACATTTTGAGCCACAGATGTTTCAGGACAAGTCCCAGATTAATTTGCTTTTACTGTACATCTACTTCTTACCTTCACCTCTGCATCTACTTCTTACCTTTTTATTAAAAACAGTGTAAAAAATAATCCCCACCTGTGGTAGAGGCAAACAAATAGGCCTATATTGAGACAAATGAAGTCTGAACCTGCTACCTTGCACCTTGCTGGTTTTTTGCTTTTAGCAGCTAAAAGAAAGTTATGAACTAATGAACTGAAGCATTTCTAAAGTGTATTTCCCTATTGCTTTAGTCAAATAATAATGATAACAAAGTATTCTTTATGGTTTTACAGACGCTGCTCTCTCTAATCTTTAAATGCTTTGCAAGCATGAGTAAGCACAGCTTCATATGAGCCCGTGATAAGGCAATACAATGATTCCCATAGTATGAGCAGTAAATCTGAGATGTGAAGACCAGCCAAAAGTAACTTGCATTTATTAGAAAGAACATATCCTCCCTGGTGTAACTTATTCTTGCACCGTGCATCTCAGAATTTCCTTTTACAGACATTTTTCTTATCAGGACTATTTTACCCCACTGATATAAATTGATTGCAGGTTCAGTTTAGCTGAGCTGACTTGAAAATGTTGTATTGCACCATATGAGAGTTGCAGAAAGGTGGCTTATTATTCACAAAGGGGCTGTACACTGTTGAGGGCTGATAAACAAAAGATCCACTGTTTCTGTCTTCTGCTTACAGTATCAGTAGCAACAGGCTGCACTGATACCTTCCCTGATAGCTCAGCCTTACACAGAAAAACAGCACCATTTGTGGCTGGAAATTTTAGCTTCTTCATGGATTCCTCAGGGGTTCAGAACCTCCCAGGAGCTCAGTGGGAGACTCTTCCCAGTAAGTAGAAAAGATCTGTCAGAGATGGCCTAATGTGCTGCTTAATCTTGTTTCACTTTATTCTCTTCATTCTAAAAACCTCAGAGGTACATAACATACAGCTATCCAATTTTCTCTCCTGCCCACAAGGAGAGCCTGTGGCTACACCTGCGTCATATCTGAAGTGATCTTGGGAGTTGTCTGCAGTGCTCACTCTGTCTTTGCTGTGCAGTGTTCTTGCTGCCTATAAGCTCAACCTCCTCTGGCAAATGATGGTGATGCCCATTTGTGAAAGATTCTCTCTTTACTGGGAGAACAGAATGGGATGCAAGGAAGTGACCTGGCCAGGCAAAAGGAAGCGGCTGTAGGAGTTCCTTTGCAGCCATGTGTGCTTGACATGCACAGGTCAGCCAAGAATACACACCGACAGGTTAAAAAAAAAAAAATAAGAGAATCCCTAGCCACATCTTTAAATGCAGCCTCAAGGATGGCCTCTGTTTCTCTCCCTTCCAATAGGGAGAAGTGCTGTGAGACTCTGAGTCTCTGAAATATTTCTCCAGAAATGCAGGAAAGAGAGGGGTGTCTTGCAGCTAAATCACCCTGTGACCAGTTCTACAGCCACCTACCAAACCCTGCAAAAGGGGTGCAAAAGGAGCCCATCCTCCTGACCTTCCTGCTTGGATCAGTTGTAGTTAGGTACAATGTCTAAGTTTTCAAACAAACAATGAGCAAGACCTCCTAGTTAGAGCTCTGTACAACACCCTCTTCAAAGGAATGACTTCTGGCTTTAATGGATGGTTGGATGCCATTAGTGAACAGCATTATTTACATGTATGGATCCTCCTTCTCAGAAATCTCAGAAACATTCCTGCTTGAGCTATGTGCAAAAGAAATCTGGGATTAAAAAAAACGCTTTCCGAGCAGAGAGAAACAAGAGACAAAGAGATGTGTGTCTCAGCAAGACTTCCACAGAGAAGCCTCAACATGTGTGCAAGGTGAAAAAGAATAACAGGATGACATCAGCGTTGGCTGGTGATGGGCAAGGGAGGGCCCTTTTCATCACAGTCTGGCAAAGAAACACACGGCTTCAGCAGAGGGAGGAAGTACAGATCCTTACTTCAGAAATATAAATCCTCTTTTAATAAGTGACTGAAATTGTAGGAGCTCCTAAAGATAGACAACTTTCCTGCTCCTTGTAGCTTTAACTCTTTCCCTGCATGATGGAATGTTGCTATTGCTTTCATTTCCTGCTTTACTCTCCTGTGCATTTTGGGGAAAGAGAGTGAGTGTGTTACCTAACACAAAGAGGGCTCCAAAAGGTCAAAAAATCAATGCCAAGACCTGCACCAGAAATAACTGTAAGCCAAGGCAGCTGCAGAATGCCCAGTGGGTGTATGATCCCATGGGATCCACAGAGTAGGGCTTTTAAAGGAAAAGGCACCCACGTTCTTACTGGCAGTAATTTTTAGTTTCTTTTCTTTCTTTTTTTTTTTCCTTTTCCCTGAGGCTTAGGTTCCAGTAACAGATTCATCTTGCCTATTTTGAGAAATGCATTTAGTCACCTAAGCCCTGTCTATAGTCAATGAGGCTAAATAGGCATGTCTAGAGGACAATTCATCCCATGTGTGTTACTTTGGAGAGGTGGGGGTGGTGATGGTGAAAATAAGTGCCTCTGGGAAGGGTCTGCCTGCTCCAGCTGACCACACAGGAAGGCCGGGGAACTTTCTGGGGCTGTTTTTTGTCTGGTAAAAATTTAAGTATTGAAACACTGCCTATGGTTTTGATTTGGCTGAAGCAAGGAAGTGCTGGAAAATACAAGAAAAAGGTTGACGCCCTGAACATTAACCAGGCATCACAAAGGTGTGGGTAAGGGTCCACACCTCTGAATAAAGGAGGCAGATAAGGTAAACACTCATAAATCAAATATACTTGTACTTGAACAATTGCCTAGAAGACCTGAACATAAGATAGGAAATCAGTATTTGTACACTGGTTTTGGTCTATTACCGTTGAAATTGTGATCAGGTTTAGAAGCTATAACAATTTACAGAGAATATGAAAATTACTTTGTAGCACAGATAAAACATAATGAATCACCTAGTGCCATAATGCAAAGTTTTCCACTCCTGTCTTTATGTTTTATTCTGATATCTGCAATTCACCATTTAAAGAAAACAAATAGTTTTTTATTTACTTTGTGCAACAAAAGTCAAGGCTAGTTTTCATAGGAATATTTAATTTTAATGTCAAGATAAGAGTGACCAGCCCAGGTTCTGACACAATTTTATCAGTGCAGCCTAACGTATAAATCTTGTCTCAATGACACTTGCCCCAAATAAAAAGCAGGTATGCTAGCACAGACAAGAGATTTCCCAGTCTAATGCATCCCAGATGATTCCAGTCTGGGCATATCTGTGCAATCTGAGACTGGCAACTGTGCCTTGCTCTCTGCTGCTTTTGTTGGAGGCAGTGGCCAGACAAGGTGCTCAGCTCCAGGCAAGGCTGAGTCTGCTGGGCTCTGAGGTGGTGCAGAATTCTGCTGAAAGGAGAAAGGCTCATGAGAAAAACTCGATTCTGTGCTTTTTCCACCAGTGGCTAATTTTAGCAAAACTGTCCTTAGCACGTGTGTGTGGGAGGGCAGACATTTCCTTCTTTACATGACCTTTGCATAAAACTAAATCCAGAGCAGTGATTTTTCTCTCTCTCTCCTATTTCCAAATTTCTAGGGACACACTGGTGGGAAAAAAAAAAGAAAAAGAAAAAGAAAGGTATGGAAATCTGTGGTTTGTGCAAAGGAGCAAATTTAAATAGGAAGCAATTTAGCAGAAAGTTTCTTGCTGCAACTTGAAGCTATACCAAAACATTTGGTATAATATCCCAGAGCTGTTTTTCTCCTGTTCTGCTCATGACTTGATTTATGAGTTTATGTGTGCCTAACAGGTAGAACTCTGGGTTGGGACATATATTTTTGTTCAGGCTACAATTCCTTCCTGTGCCCTCTCTCTGCTTCTCCAGCTTCCCACGGCAGCAGAAAAATTAGGGCATGTATGTAAAGGAGCTGTTTTCTTCCTCGGCCCATTGTGCTGGCTGAATGACTCATAAACCAAACAGGGATAAAATCGACTGACAGTTATTTAAACCTGAGGTTTCAGGTTGAGGAGTAACAATGCAAACATAGCTGGTGAGAGGCTGTTTGCAGTGCATGTGTTTGTGTGTTAGAACTTGAGAATTTTGAAGGGTTGTTACACAAAGTTCTGTAAAGCAAAGTTATAAGATGATACAGGGAGTCCATGTTAAGGTGTCTGTCTTTGTGATGCTATTGAGGTGTACCTGCTTCTTAGGTACCACCCAAAAACCTGCAGCTCATCCCTGAGCTCAGCTAGAGAAACCTCTAATTTTCCTTGCAAGCACCTTTTGTTAGTAACAGGATTGCTGGTCAGTTGTTACTGCCTCCTGAAAAAAGAAAGGTTTAGAATAATAGTATAAAAAGACATTACTGTTGTGTAAGTACCTGCAATGAATTAAGCTGTGCCTGGGAATGCTCCCATTTGGGCCATGGTCTTCTCTGCCCCAACCCTGTAGGGCAATCTGGTCATTTTGGAAATTTTGGTCATTGCAGAAGGCACCCCAACAGGCAGGCTGCACGCAGCCATTCACTTCTACCAGCTGAAGGAGGCAGCTAACACAAATCAAATGGGCCATTTGCAGGAGGGTTCTCAGATGTGGCCACAGGCAGATCCCATAGTCTCATTCTTTCAACACAGCTATATGAACTATGATGCCGTCAGAAGTGTTTAAATTTAGAAAATCTGGCTTGAGGGTGTTTTTGTTTGTTTGTGTTTGTTTATTTATTTATTTATTTAAAAAAAATCTCGTTCTATGCCACAACTTCTTTCCTGTAGAGACACTTGCCTTTCTGCTGCTGAGTTATCTCTTTCTGGTCTTACTGCTAATAACTGATACAGATATGTGGGTGAGAAAACTCTTATTGAGACCAAGACTGAAGCAGTGAAACACCAGGGAATATACAAAGCCAACCAGCAGCAGTCAGGAACCTTCTCAGTTCTTGTCCTTTCCTGTAGTGGCAACAGGAAATGGAAGAGCCTTTGGGATACATCCTCACTTTTCCTCTTCTTACCTTTATGTCAGTGTATCTTTTTCCAGCTGTTGTTCACCGTTCCTTGCCACCAGGAATTTAAATATGCATATGTTTTCTAGGAAAACCTGAGATATTATAATTTATATTATATTTTATTATATTTTGTTAATATAGGCAGCAAGATGGCTTAGTTTAAATAGGTTTTTTTACATTTCCTTTCTGGTTTGTGGAGTTTTTTTCCCCCTAGAAATCCATCCAAAATCTTTACATTAAAAGTGCCACTCTGGACAAGAAAAGAAAGTGAGGCTCTGCTTAGGCAGCATGTGTGTGTTTTAATTATAGATGGATTACTGCATTGAGTCCTCCTCCTGTCGTGATTTTGACTAATTTTTCTTTTTTTTGGGTGAAATGTGGAGATTTCTTTTTCTTAAATTCTGGTCAGAAGTGTGGGATGACATTGAGAGGAACAGTTGGGTCTTCTGCCTATAGACCTTCTCCCAGGCTGTGATGTGTTTGCCTGTATCAATTGGCAGCAGTGATTTCATTGTGTTAGCTACATTGCACTGAATTGTATATTCATTTAAGAACAGAGAGACTGATCACACTGACATGTGTGACATTTAGGCTTAGTCTTTACTGGGTTATTAAGTTAAACTGCTTAAAACTGTGTGTAAATGTGTGTAAACCATTTGTAAACGAGGTATATGAATACACAGAAATGTCCTAGAACAATTTAGAAATAATATAAATAGTGTTTAGAATACCATACTCTCAGTACATTTACAATTCAGCATTTGAAACCAAGCTAATTAAGTTTAAAACTGGGCACAAGAATTCATTGCAATCACCTAATCTCCCATTATGTGTTCACAGTTCATCAGAGGACTCATGAAAAATTTATAATTTCCAGGAATAGGAAATTCTTAGAAAAAGCTGCAGTTGAACATTGGAAACTGCAAGACAAAACTTAATCAGGTCTTGTTTGTACAAGTCCAGTTCAGTTGATGCAATTACAAAATGTTCATTCCTGTTGTGTGAGCATGACCCAACTGAGATATGAAACTGGAGTTATTTTTCTGAAACCTCATCCCAGTGTTCTTCACAGCTGTGTCTTTTTATCTTCTAGTGTTGTTTTGGACAACAATATAATAGAAACCATACAGACCTCCAACTCTGGTTGCTAGCTGTAACACAGCAACATCTGTAAAGTGTTGCAGATTCCTGAGTGCAGGTCAATCTCCTGACTTTCTCCATGTTACCTTCCTTATGTTCTGCACTGAATGTGAGTCAGCAGTGCCTTGGCAGCCAGGAGGGCCATCCCTGTCCTGGGGTGCATCAGGCACAGCATCACAGCCAGGCAAGGGAGGGGACTGTGCTGCTCTGCTCTGCACCGGGGCGGCCTCATCTCCAGTGCTGGGGGCAGTTCTGGTCACTGCAGTATGAAAAATACATTAAACTGTTAGAGAGTGTCCAAAGGAGGGACAAGAGAATGGTGAAAGTCCTTGAGAGGACAGCTGAGGAACAGCTGAGGTCACTTGGTCTGTTCAGTCTGGAGAAGACTGTGGGGAGACCACATTGCAGTTACAGCTTCCTCATGAGGGCAAGAGCAGGGGCAGGCACTGATCTGTGCTCTGTGGTGCCCAGTCCAGAGACAGGACTCAAGGAAATGGCACAAAGTTGTATCAGGGGAGGTTTAGGCTGGCTATCAGGAAAAAAAATTCACCCAGAGAGTGGCTGGGTACTGGAGCAGGCTGCCCAGGGAAGTGCTCACAGCACCAAGCCTTGCAGAACTCAAGAAGCGTTTGGACAATGCTCTCAGACACATGGTGGGATTCTTGGGGTCTCCTGTGCAGGGCCAGGAGTTGGATTAGATGATCCTGATGGTTTCTTTTGAACTCAGTTATTCTATTATTCTGTGAATCTATGCATAATATTTTCAGGTGTTTTCCCAGAAATTGATCTTGCTTGTATTACCTTGCAGAAATTAAAAAGCCACAATTCTGGAGAGTAGACAAAATCTTCATTAAAGTTCTCTGCACTTTCTTTGAATGATGAAATACTTTGGGTTTTTTTTAAAGCTTGTTAGGAAAACCCCTTCCCAAGGACTTAAAACTTTTAATCCTCAGTCTGTATAATGACAGATACAAGGGAAAAACACTTTAATGACCAGGAGGTCATCAAAGTTACTTATTCAAATAAAGATCAATTGGATGAGCTCTGTTACATGGGATAAGTGATAAGAATATGGTGCTCAGTCCAAGTGCTTTGAACAAGTTAAGTTATGCCTTCTCCCCCCTGCAGCATCAAATAGTTATGGTGTAAATGTGGCTTCCTCCTCCAAAGCGTTTTGTTCTGGTTTTGTGCAGTATGAATTTCATAGGCCATTTTCTCTCAGTAGTAGGAAGGGAATTTTTTGTGAAACTTATGTTTGCTTCATAGGAGTCAAAGTTGTGTACAAAATTTCAGTCTGCTTTGTAAGGCAGTGGCAACAGCTGAAAGTGTGAGTAGTATATTTATAGTGCATTGTAGTGATGCTGAGTAAGTGTGTCCATAGAAAAGGATTTCCCCAATCTGGGGCATATTTCTGGACTACCAAGAATTGTAAGAACATAGTAATAATTTTCTATTTGTGTACAACCTAGCTTTGAAATGCAGGAAGAGAGCAGAAGGAGTCAAGGTGGAGTGAGAGAGTTTGGTGGTTATGCCTGGTTTGACAGATAGCACATGTTCTGACAGAAATGCCCTGAAGAAGTGAGTCAGTACAATATTTACCAAAACTTCCCTAAATACCAAGCATCTCATGGTGGGTAAATGCTGATGTAAATCAGCGTGACTTATGATAACTTGATTTATTTCATTATTTCAAACTTTTTCTCAATATTTTATTACATTTCATTTGGAAACAGATTACAAAACCTTTCTAACAAGCTTGTAATGTGAATTTCCTGTGCAATCAATTTAATGATAGCTATGTCTGAAGAAAAGCTTTCAAATTTTTTATTATTTTCTAATCATATTTAGCACTAAATTTTTTGGTTGGCGTTTCCTGCAAGTGAGGTGCTGCAACTTCTTGCATTTACTACTACATGTTGCAAGTCACACAAAGCTTGGATCTGTTAACTAGTAAATAATAGTGTCACCAGGATTGTTCTTTTTCATTATTCCCATTTTTGGAAAGGATGGGTCTTCCTGTGTGACTTTGAACCTCTTAAGTCAGTTTTGTTATTTTTGTTGAAGACCACTCCTGGAAAGTTTTCTGTTTGTTCTCCCACCCTGGGTAGTGGAGATGTTAAAACAGGGGTGCAGCTGTTCATATGTATAAGTGGGAGAAAATATTTCATTTTGAACACAACTAAATCTCTTCAAAGACTGCTACTTCTCTGCTGAGCCAATGTGATATGTGGGCTGGGCTTTCCCCAGAAATGGGTAGGACTTCCATGTTAGTGCTAATGAGATTGTGGCAGTGTGGGACCAGACCCGGAGCATTCTCTGGACAGACTCTGGCCATGCCCAGGGTGGCAGCTCCTTTTTCTGCTCAGGAAGGTGGGGTGGTTGAGGAGAAGGAAAGAGCACGCGATCAAGGAGAAAACAGAAGGAGCTGAGCACATGATAGAACTGAACTTGGCAGCATAACAGAAATGTGAACCAGAAGAATCTTCTAAACATTCTGCCAATGTTGGTTATGTGGGTGGGAGCTCAGGTGCAGGTGCAGGATCTGTCCTCCACCAGGGACTGACCTACAATTGCCCCTTACAGTTAAAACAGAAAGGGAAGAGTAACTTGCTCAGTTAAGTGCTAAAAGGACTCTGCAAGTGAGGAGTCAGGTGGGCAAAGATGACTAGGATGAAAAATTGATTAGGGTCATATTGGAATAAAGAAGAATGTTGGGTAAAGCAGAATATTACATAGAAAATGAATGCCATGAAAAATACTAGAAGGAGTACAGTTTTAGTAAAAGAATACAACTGCATTATGTTTAGCAGATGCCTGCTAGATGCCACCTCCAAGATTTGCCCCCAACATAAAATCTGAGAAGAGATGAAAATAAGCTGCCTGTAAATGTTCTTGTTAGAAAATAAGACTAATACTGATTTGTGTCCAAAATGTATTTAGTGTGTGAAAGATCTGATACAAAATAATTCATCCTTATGCTGAGTCTAAGAGATTAAAATCCTGTTGCTTCTGGCCTTTTCTCCCTCCTCAGAGTGCTTTTAACACAGGCTTTGGCCAAATCCTGTTCATGTTGGTGGGATGATTTCTGTTGCCTTCAGTCAGGTTTTTCCAGGAATGTACCTTATCATATTCTCTCATAACATTTAATGTCAGGTTTTAAGATCAGCTCCAGTTGCATGGCTTGAAAAGTGACAGGAATCAAGTACTTATACACCAATTTTTAAATATTCAAGTATCAATATTGAATTTTGACCATTGTTTGTACTCTCTCATATCACCTACAGGAATGCCAAGTAAAACTTTATACAATAACTGCAAATGCTGTAGTTTGCTTCTAGTGGTTCTTCAAGGCTGTGAAATGATTTATTAAGACAGGATCTGTATCAAAGAGATTACAGATCAGAAGTACGCTGATTAAAATATTTGGCAGTCCATGTTTGTTTCAAGATATGCTAAGAGACTAAAAGAATGATCTATAAAAAAGAAGTTATTGTAATAAGTGAAATATTTTTCTTCTTAAGTGTTTCTAAGAACTTTTTCTCAATTATACATTTCACCTCTTCAAAGAGTTAAGGAATTACATAAACACCTGCACAGTTTCCCTCGCAGAAAATTTTACAGTACTGCCAAATTAATTCCAGATAAATCCTTCCTGTTTTTCTGTGTCACTGTGTATCAAGGTGATAGCTAGCATGCTATCCAGATCATTGCTGCAACTAGATAGTTTATTTTCTGACTAGATAACACCTTAGAGACACATAATGAAATGGAAACATTAACAAACACTTATAACCTAGATGTAAATTACTGGTCTTTGAAAAATTATTGAAGTTGCCCCTAACTTAGTATGTATAATTTTTTCAGGTCTCACAGACCCATCTATATTTAGGTGTCATGAAGGCCACCTAAATTTATAAAGGTTTCAGAGTTATCTCAAGATATTTACACAAGTGTACCTAAACATGTGTTGCCTAGATCCAATACAACAAACTTTGGAGCACACTTTAAAAGACTTCTGCAGTTCATCAAGAAGCCAAGGCTTTGACCATGTATCCTCAGGTGACTGGTTAGGTAATATTTGTTCACCTCTACAGAAAAACAATAGGTTTGTATAGAGAATTGTGTAAATATTAGGTATTATGGTTATTATTTGTCTTTTTGCAACTGACATTACCTGTTTAATTGTTGAACGCATTTATTGGTCACTGAATCTGTACTTCCGTGGTCTCCTCCTCTGTTTTCTGCAGACCTTACACTTCCTGTGGAGGAGGAACTCTGTGCTATCCCCATGGAATGGGAAGGATTTGGATGCTGTAAGGCTTCTCTCTTCACCCCTCATGGGCAGGTGTGCTGACCTTTGCTGTACAGGCTGAAGGGTCCCTGCAGCCATCCCATGCCATGCAGGGTCCCCATGCCGTGCCCTTGTGCAGCACAGCTCGTGGTACAAACTGCACGTGGCTGTGTGGGGCACTGGGTTTTCTAAGGGGAAGCTTCTGTGAGGAAGCTTTGGCCCATCCCTCTTCACTCTAAGGTGCTCCATACAACAAACCCAGAACTAGAAGGGTCTGCCATGTCATGCAAGACATAAAACTGGGTTTTCTTCAGGCTTGCAGGAAGGCTGGGACAGTGCAGGGCTTTGCAGGCTTTCTGCCCCGTTGGCTGAGGGTGGGGGTGTTTGCTGGCCAGCATTCCTCTACCCCAGCTGCCAGTGGCTCCAGGGAGTGACACTCAAGCCAGAGCCCCCACAGCCCCATGCTGCCCTAGGCTGGCTTCCTCTAGAAGGCCACTGGGCCTGCCTTCCAAAATGAGGCATTTCTCGTCCATCTCAACAGATCTTGGTTTAATTTCGGTGGTGAGTGTTTACAGATTATACCCTCTACTTAATAATGTTTCTGTGACAGCTGTTTTGTCCAGCTTTCATTATGATGTAAATGTTTTTAACCAAGGAGCCTTGGATACCTACTAACATGATACACTTTCTCATGTGTTTTCCAATTTGCTTTTTATTTCTCTAGGAAACTAGCTGAATTCAATGTATAGTTTTTGCCCAAGAAACTAGCTGAATTCACAATATATATTTATTTTTCTCTCTAGTTCTGTTTCAGGGTAATGTTTAATCCACTATTTGAAGCAGGTTTTTCATTCTCTTCTCTGTAATAAATTACTAAACTGAAAGAAATGGAACTAAGATCCTGTAGCTTAAATTCGCCGAGCTTTTGTTTTGAGATTGAACAGTGAATCTTAGAAAGCTTGTTTTTCATTTGTCCTGAAACCTTGCCCCTCCTGCCTCCTTCTTTTCATGCCAATAAAAGGTAACCAGAGACAGCTGGGGGCTCTCTTTCTGCCTCCCTTGAATGGGAGTGTC
Organism: Chloebia gouldiae; assembly: GCA_003676055.1. Taxonomy (NCBI): domain Eukaryota; kingdom Metazoa; phylum Chordata; class Aves; order Passeriformes; family Passeridae; genus Chloebia; species Chloebia gouldiae. The sequence continues at coordinate 14,858,032 of QUSF01000008.1, read as the reverse complement.
TTCTGAATGCCTCTTTCATGTACCTGCACAGACCCTGCTCTGCTAAACCGCTACACCCAAGGTTCTCAAAGGCTGGATAGGTTTTCATTGCCTGCATTTCTGGTCTGAAGCAGACTGAGAGAAATGAGTGTTAAGTAAACGCAGTGGCAGCCCTGCCAGCGTCAGCATTCCAGCCTGCAGGGCTGCTCCGGACCAGGACACTGCCAGCACAGACTTCTACACATCCAGCTGTCAGGGTGTTTTACTTGCTAGCAGTTGAAAAGAAGAGGGATGCATGGCAGAGCAAAGACGGGCAAGTCTAGCTTTTATGAGGCTGTTTATTTTTTCTATAACAAGTGTGTGTTGCCTTGTGGATGTTGATTGGGAATTTAATACAGTGATAAAGTAAAATTGTAAACTTAACCAAGACTGTTTTCAGCTGCCTTTGTTCTGCACCTCCAAGCATCTGCAGAAAATGTGTTCAACAGCACTCATACACTTCTGTGAATGTATATATGATCTTAATCAGCACCTTCTGCAGAGAACTGATCACCTCGGTGCAGCTGATTGAAGTTAATAGAAAATGAAGGTGTCTGTCTTTCCATAGCAGGCCTTTGGTGTGTGAAGTCAGTGCTCACAGGCTTTTAAGTGAAAGCAGGGATTTATTTTCACCTTTATGTCAAGAACATTTCACAAATCCTATGTTGCTGTTTAAAGATCAAGATTTAGGAAACACTGATAGTTGACAACAGCGGGGTGGGTATCTGGTGATTTTAGCAGTCAGGGCAAATTTCAAACACCCTAACATCCAGCTAACAGTAGAATTTACACATGGAAGGATTGTGCATTCATAACTTACTAATAACAATGTCAGGGTATTGTCTGTTGTAGCAGGCAAAAGAACTTGCACTGGTTGAATTAGGCCTTTGTTTGCACAAACACCTAGGCATTGTGTAGGCAGGAAAATTTTCCCCCTTCTACCAAAATAACCTTATTCTTTTACCACACGTAGGAACTCAATTCAAGACCTTCCCAAGTAAAGACAGTTTTATTCAGGAGTGAGAATGTGTGCTCAAGTAGTTATCTTTCAAGAAATATAGTATGGCTTATGCAGATCCTTCCACTTTACTTTCTTTCTGTTGCTGCCTCATGACCTAGAGAGGTTACTCCTGTCCCAGCTGCTTGTTCGAGGTCTTTTGCTGGGTGATGTCATTCCCATTGCTCTGTCATATAGCTGAGGTACTGCCCTTCCTCTTTCACTTCCCCCAAGCCAGTGGCTGTAGCTGCAATGGAGGCATCTTGAGACATGTCAGGATTACCTGGTTAGGGTACCTAGCATGGATGTACTAATGATGACCAGAGTAGTGCAGTGGTGATGTTAGTGTTGACTTCTCAGCCCAATATGTGTTATATTAGGAAGAAAATGACAGGTGAAAAGGATTGTCAGTGTAGATGTAACTGTAGAAGTATGAATGCAGTGCACTGTCACTCATGACCTGTGGCAGACACAATGGGCAGGCACACAGAGATGTTCTGCAGTGGAGGTGGGCAGGAGGGCTGGTTGAGCAGAGACAGGAGGTGTGTGGACAGCAGCCCCACCAAACCCAGCCAGGCATCTCCATCATGCCCTGCAGCACCATGACTCCTGTGACTCCTCACATCAGCACGATTCTGAATGCTCTGGATGCTCTGGTAGAGCAGAGTAGCTTGCCCTAATAATTTTCAGCATGAGTTCTCAGAGCATCTGAAGTCATGTTTACAAAAATGTGTCTGTAGAGTTACCAGTCTTCAGCTGCTGGTCCCAGAGGAAAATTCACATGCGGACATCAGAGTGACCACCGATGAAGAATGCAACAGCTTCTTGGAAAAAGGATGTGAAATAACTTTAACAGGGCAGCTTTTCTGTGTACTCAAACCAGGGCTAATACACCTTGGATTTAAGGTAACGGCAACTATAACTTTCTGAAAATGAAGACCATTTTCCTCTTCCCCCTTTTTTTATTCTTGCAAGTCTATGCTTCCACATCATTCGGATGTCTTTTTTGTTCTTTTTATCCTGATCGATGGTGCAGTGTTATTTGTTTAGTCATTATTTTTAGTTTTGTATGTAGCTGTTTGTCTGTTTATTGAAATGAACTGCCATCCAGGCACCCTGATCAAAGCAAAAAGCATGAAATCCCACGTGTTGCACTTTTGAGAGCAACAACAATGAAGCTAACCTTTCACCCTTGACTTTCTTTTAACCCTAATTTTGAAAGACAGTAGCAAACAATTTAGCTAACTTCTTAAGTAAAAGAATATTCAAACAAGCTCGATTGTAATGCAGTGTTCTTTTCAAGTGAATGGAAGGTCTGGAGTAATGCATAAAAACACACAGGCTGGGTAAGTTCATTACTTTGGAGTTTCTGGTGTAGTAATAGCAGTGAAATGGTTAAAAGGCTGACTTTAAAGTGGTCACAATTAGGCTTCAAAGTTAACACCCCACCCCACTGAGATGAATGGGAGCAGTTGACATTTCTGAGTGCTATTGTTTCAGTCTGGCTTGCTATAGCTTCTAAAATAAGACAACAGTACATCTGTTTACATTCTGCTTCCGCAAACCCAGATGGGCTAGAAACTTCATTGTTTTTTAAGTGGAAGCTTGGATTCTGGAGAATACAGCAATATCCACAGGGTATCTGTAGGAAGAAGAGCTGAAAGCCGCCTTAATCACAGACATCTCCCCTTTCTCTGTAAACTTCCATTGTCCCAGGACAAATCTGTAAACCACAGGGGGAAAAATAAAGTAATATATATTTGAACACTTACAACATGACATGCCCACAATAACTTCTCATCACGTCCCTTGCATGCAAATTTTCATAAATGGATGTGGTGTTTTGAACTTTTTTCTCTTTGTAATTTGTAGAAGGTAAAGGTCCTGCATGTTTCTGAATGTGGTAGCTTCTCTTAAACCTCTCCTAATAAAAAATTCTTATGTCTCTAGAGAAGCCAGAGTTTCATCTAGGAGGGTTTGAGACCAGGTATTACTTTATTCTCATATGGGTAGAATCCTTTAATTTATTTCTGAGAGTTACAAGAAGTAAGATTTTTGAGAGGAATGTTTTGCGTTTTTCTGATACTTTGGTATGGGCAGCTACATTAGCTGGAGTAAGATCTTAGGAGCTGGAATGGATGAATAAAGGTGCAAGTGGGGCCAGAATTTGGAGCAGATGGTCTCTATTACCCCATGCCTCAGTTCATGTAGGGAGTACACAGGGTCCTCTCAGACTTTTGTTGAGGGGTCTGCACAGTGGCAAACTGCCCTCAGTAGCAGCCAGAACCCTGTGAGAGCTCCTCTGATAAAAGCGACCCATTAGATATGCTTAGACTGTAGATTGAAACCAGCTGTGAATCTGTCGGAAAGATTTTCCTCATTGTGCTTTCATCGGGGTGGAAAGTTTGCGGCTTGTTTTGCATATATATGTATTTTGGGCTTCCTTGCTCTGACTTTGTGAGTCCTAGAGCCTGCCAGTGATAAGAGCTCTCATGCATACAGGCTCCTTTTGTATCCTGGCACTCAAAGATCCTGCCTTCCTTTTGCCCATGGACAGCACAGCTTGTGCTTTGGAAGTGCCACTGGGGGCTCTCCCAAATGGTGTCTCCCAGATTTCAGCTCTGGGTGAGTTGGATGGTGAAGGCAGGCGTGCAATCTGTGGTTTGGGCTCATGACACTTGTTTCCTGCCCAGCTCCAAGCTGCATTTTTGTCTGACTATAAAGTACAGTGGCCCTGAGCCTTGAGACAGCCCTGAGGTTGTCTGTGACAACTGTGGGCATTTCAGGAGTGTAAACTTGTTTCCTCTCTTTTTGTTCTCCTCAGGTCCTGTGTTATGTGGAAGCATGCAGCAATCTGGTCTGGATGAAGAAAATACCTCAGAAAACCCAAGAGGAATTTTTGCTTAGACAGTTTCTCTCATGAGATTGCTTTATCTTTCTAATAAAAAAATATCTGTAAAAATAAAATAATGATAAATCATGCTGGGAAAACCAATTCCAATGTGATAAGACTCCTACAGTGTGAAGCAAGAACCACTCAATTCAACTGCAAGGAGAAGGGCATGTTATTTAATCAGAGGGTTAGAGAACAGCATCAAATATGCAATTTTAATATTTGTTTCTATTTTTTCTAGTCCATTTCTGACTGGATTTCTTTAGTATTACACAGACCTGAGTTACATCTTGTGCATCCTGTGGAAGAAAATAGGTATTCTAAGAGAGCTTTTGAATATAGTTAAAATTACTTCAGCAAGGCTACAGTAGGTCAGTGGCCGAGCTTGGAAAAGAAGTTAGGTGATGTTTTGCCCAGTTCTATATATTTTAATTAGCAAACTGGCCTGCCTCCCTGAATGACAATGGCATTGTGATACCTAGATGTTCAGAAGCCTAAACTTTATATACTAACCATAACACAGAGAGTTTCTTCATAGACTTTAAGAAAGTATTTCTATTGCTTCTTTACCAGTTGTGCCCACTTTTTGTGTAGTATTCAAGGATAATTTTGACAACAGAATTATCTTTTTGGGAATAAAAAATACCAGGGATAAAAAGGGATAAATCTAGACAGGGAAGGAGTTTGCCAGCAAGATTGTGTTCTAAAACAACATCTGAAAAATTAACATGCTATGAAAATTTTTTTTTTTTACGTTATGCGCTTCTATTTTTCTTTTAGAAAAGAAAATGAAGCCTTCCATTACAGGACTATTTAGTTTTGAGTAAATTGTGTGTTTCCCTTTTGTGGTATATTTCTTTAGTCAATTTATTTTTTGCATGCCTATTGCTCCCAGTCTCTGCTGGTCTGATCTTGCTTGCCCACTGGTATTTGCCACTAAGACTCAGAATCATAGTTTTCTTTGAGGAGCTTGGTACATTATGGCAGTCATTGTCCCATAGAAGAGGATGAAGGATACAGACAGTCACTCCTGTGGGTCTCATGAAAAATGAAATCGGGAGAGAGCCCAGCAAATTGAAACAATATTTTTCAATTCATGAATACTAAAAATTCAAATGTCTTCCCAAAATAACCCTGAAGTTTTATTTCTTATTGAAAATTCTTTTAAAAAATCCCAAAAAAAACCAAAACAGCTGATACTTTATCATCGCAAGTTAGGAAAAAATGTTGAATAAAATTTTTTATAGGATTAAATTTCCATATTTTTTTCAGCTCTAATTATGATAAGGTTGTACAAGGATTAAATTTATTCTTCCTTTGTTTCATCCATTTTCCATCCTAGACAATGACAATAGTTTAATCTAGCAGCTTTTACATTGTGGTCTGTGCACCAGAGCTGGCTTGTAAAACTTTTTCTTTCAGTGGTTTTATTGTTCAAGAACTGATGTTTCTTGTTACTTCTTGCCATGCATTTTGGTTTTGTAAATGAGTATGCTTAGATAAAAGAATAATACAAATCATGTATATACCTTTTGTACAGCTTTATATTATAATTAAATAAAAATTATACCAGAATTGCAGCAGTAACAACTCTTCTGAAAGGCTGAGTTAACAGGAAAAAGAACAGTCAGCAGTGAATGAGAGAAATCTGGGATGCTTTCACTTCAGATATTCAGCAAGGAAGAGGAAACACCACAGGTAAAACATAAGATGGAGTATTGTTCTTATTGCACATAGTTTAAACTTGATGGTGTAAGAACTGTGGTTTTGGGCTGCTTTTCAAGGAAGGGAAAACTAATGGGGTTTTAGTTAATGGCAGGGACTAGCAAACTAAGTTGTTGTGTCATACTGGTTTTCATTTCCATGATGACTTTTACAGTTTTATTGTTCTAATGCTTCATGGTTGTGTAGTTTGAAGGTTGCTGTGTACGTGATTAGATTCACTCCCTACTGGGATATAGGCCAAGATATTCAAAGTGACTGTTTATTTTGAGCACCTCCATTTTTTAAGGGTCCAAGCCAGAGAAGTTTCGGAGTAGGGAAACTCAGTTGTTTGTGTGGTTTGTCAACATGACATGGGAAGACAAAAGAAGAAAAAATGGGTGTGAACAATATCCTTGGTCAGTTTTTATTGTGTTGGTGTCTGATCTTTAGTTTTCTGAATCAAGCTGAAAAGATTTGGGTACTGCTGTTCTGGAAACTGGAATATGTACCTGGCCATGACCCAGGCTTAAGGAATTAAAGCTGAGCAGTGACATCACCCTGTCTCTCCATTTCTCTTTCCTAATCACGATGTCTTAAATTTTAACTTTCATATTTCTCAGATTCTGTGCTGCCTAGGTGTGTAGCTCTGAGCTTCACATTAGGTGTCAGTAAGCTCTCTTCACAGGGTACTTAGACAAAACAATCCCTTTCCAGCTTGAGACCAAGGACAATCATTTTGACCTTCAGGTCCAAAAGTATAAACAATGAAGAACTGAGGGGAGCAAACAAGGAGGATGGGACTTCATAACCTGAAGCTGTAATTGGACAATTAACCCCAATATGCAAAGGTTTCAAAACTTATAAAAGTGTGAAACCTCGTGACTGGTCATCCCTCTTGTGACCCTTTTGGGTCCATCTTGGGTGTAGCCCTGGTCAGGCTCTTGTGCTGTCCAAGGAGTGTCCTTTTAAGGATTAATTAATTGATACCTACTTTATTTTCTTACCTCTGTCCAGTCTCTGTTCCAGGTTCAGCCTTGCATCATAAAGCATAAATAACATATGTATTCCATTTCTCTGTCCATAGTGTGGGTGAGTCTACCCAATGCAGGGGTAGCAAGAGGACATACTTTCTAAAAGGACAGCACGAGCACGGGTGCTCTCAGGATACTTGGCTTAGAATTAACTTTCCCCTCAAATTCTTTCCTGCTGATACTGAGAAATACAGTTTGTGTGCTGAAGTAACTGCATTTATGAGAAATACTTGAGCTGAACAACAACAAAAAAAAGTCCTGGATGCATTTAATTAAGTTCTAGCTTTTTTTGATTGCCTATTTTTAGGACAAGATGTCAGCTGATATAGCTCCTTTAAAATTGCACTTTGGATTAAGGGGGGAAAAAGCAGCATAAACTGTGAAGTCTTAATTGTTAGAAGTGCAACAATAGCTTTAAAACAGACTGTAAAGCCTGGTTTGACAGCTGGAGGAAGGGATACTTTATTAATAGTTGTAAGGAATGGGTGGATAGGACCTGAAAAAGGCAACAGAGGATATAAAAAGAAGCTTTGTAATATGAAACCATTGCCAAAACCCCTCACAGAACAATTTATGAAAGAGCCTGTGTCGCATAAGCACCAAGTTAATACACAGTGAACAGGATTAAAAGCTTCTGACTGGTGTGCCTCACTGAAAGTGAAGGTGCACCAGTGCTGCAGCCCAGCTCTGCTGTGGCAGATCCTTTAATGGGCTGGAGGTGGGCACATGGGGCTCACTGGCCAACAGCCTCTGCTTTTGTGGCTCAAAGTTTCTGTCTGGCAAGCCACAGATGACTGGCCAAAATACTTCACTGTTTTACAATCTGATAAGTTCCCTAAACATCCTTGCAACTGATAGCCAAATTGCTCTGCTAATATGACCTGAGACTTATAATTCCAAACACTCATTGCCTGCGGGAGGTGGCAAAGAATATCCCCCTCTACAGAGATTTAATGTAGCTAAAATCTCTTCTAATTAAATTCCCAATAAAAGGACAACTGCATGTTTTCTGTGTCCAGGAGCTGACTGCATAGGAGATAATGGGAATGCAAAATCCCTCTTGTTGCTCCAGCCTGAGCTACAGGGCTTCTCTGAATCCAGACTGCCAGGATCTCTAGAGCAAGGTCCCATATTAGACTATGATTGTCTGTTTATGACAGATCCAGAACACTTCAACTTTCTAGCTGTTTAAAAAAAGAAGTCCTTAGGTAAATGTCAATAACCCCCAGAATTGGGGAAAGCCTTGGAAGCAGAAGGGCTGCAGTCGTGAGGAAGTTTTGATCTCATTTGAAATCATATATCCATAAAATCGCTTTAGTGCAGACTCTGTGTTAAGATCTGACATTGTTCTTCACTCTTTAATAATGAGAGCTCAGGAGGGCATGGAGAGGGGAAACATAAACAAAAATGTCAGACTCATTTTTAGCATTGTACAAATTTAACCCAAGTTGCCTGTGCCAATCCTAATCCCTCCTTTCAGGTTTGTCCTTTCCATGTGGGTCAGTGGCAACTCAATTCCTGATACATCAAATCCAGAAACTTGCTGAGACTGTCAGTATCTCTGGCAGCATCACATGGAGCAGATGACACTTATTTTGTCTGTGGTACATGGCAAATTTGTTATCAGGATCAGAATTTTCTGTGGATGTGGGATCAGTGGCTTCCCTTCTCTGCTGCTCCCCTCAGCTGGAAGTGTGTTGCACTGATAAGAAGTATTATTTCTCTTCACTTTATCTTTAACCATGTTCTTTGCTTTTCCTAGAAGATTGTTTTTCTCTTTCACCAGTGATCTTAGCCAGTTCATAGTGCTGATGGGAATTTTTGCTCCTGCTAGTCTGCAGCACATGTCCTTTCTATAGTGTTTCTTTTCTTTCTGTGTACTGTACAAAGCAGGTTTCACCTTTGATAGCTAATTATTTTTTTTGCAAGGGGAACTGACAAGCTAGGTATTTTCTTGAAGTTTTTCCTGCACAACCTTTTTTCTTCACCTTCTTGCCTTCTCTGTGTGGCACCACTACTGGGAACAGCAGAGCTTCCAGATGAACTGGCAGATGAGCTTTTGTATTGTGTTTCAGCTAAGACCAGCCCTGCATTCATGAGATATTTCTGAGGTTATAGGTGAAGTAAAAATGCAAAGGTAGATATTGCTTGTGGCACTGATGAGAACTGGTGTTGCTAATATGGGGGAGGAATTGCATTTCCATGAGATGTTTGGGACTTTTTTGCTGGATTCTTTCCTTTTCCATACAAAAGAAATGTTTAAGGGCCTACCCATTCAAATGCTGTGTAGGAACTTATCCAGTCTACTTGCAAAAAGAGGGTGATTGCATCTGCACTCATTGATAATTTTCAGGGTAGAATCCATTGTGGTAGACTTTGTAGAACGTGATCAGGAGGAAAGGCAGAGACAAATTCGCTTTGGTGTAACCATGGATTATAGACCCACAGTTTTCTTATCAAAGCCATGCTGATGTGTGACAGAAGGAGGGAGAACATCCCTCCTCATCCTGTGTATGGGGCATATGCTTATTATTGTTGGCACAGCCTGAAGTCTGGTTGGACTGGCTCCCCCTTTTTGCTCAGATATGCTTTTGGTGATCATACATCCTACCCATGAATGTGAAATCATGGTTTGATTCCCCGTGTCAGCTGCTCCATACTGAAATATGTTCATCAGAATTTCCAGTTTGGTTCCAGGGAGGCCTTCCTTACAGTTTTCTAAATGATGGAAAGTTAGTGTTAGAAGTGTTTTTACCCATACTTCTAATCCCCAGAAAATATTATCTGTTACATTAAAGGAAATATTTGTTCTTTTTACTCAGCTTAGGTTTGAAGGGTGTTGAGCGTTCTAGCTATAAGAGAACACATTATTGCTTTTGTACATTATTGCTGTTATAATCCAGGAGAAGAACATCAGGACCCACACATTACTTAGCAGACTGGAAAAATTTAAAATATAAGACATCACTTGAGGGTGAAACTGCAGTCCATCTGTCAGGAGACATCTTGCTGCTGTAGGAGAGGTAAGGTGATGCTGTGATTTGGGAAACAGCAGGACCATTACTTCCAGTGTCTGAGGCACAGTCTCAGTATACAGGAGCCCACACCCTAATTTTTTTTGAGATAGGCAACTCTTAAAGTTATCTCCCTGTCTTTCTTTTGCTGGCCTTTTTACTACTTTTAGACATCAGCTACCTTTGTAAGCCTTCTTTATGGTTATATTTGCTAAAAAATGTAACTGGTTTGGATTCCCCACCTAAATAACTTGACTGAGAACCTACAATACTTGCTGTTCTCCCTCTTCAAAGCTTGACTACAGTTAATGAAAACTTGCAAGTGGTTTATTTAATACACTATTATTTTGTTTTTGAGAATTTTTTTCTCTTCTGCCTCTCAGGCTTGCATCCTGTGCAGTTTCCTTATACTTCCTTGTCTTTCTTTAAACATTATGCAGAGTAAAATATAATTTTTCTCCTTACTTAGACTTTGAACCCTTTGAAATGAAATCAAGTGAGTTTGCCTGTACTTGGTTGGAATCTTAACAGCTTCTACTGTTTTGCTGTGTAGGGAGTGCCTTACCTGATTAAAATAGATTTGATCTTTTGTCTCTAGATCAGCTGATGATTTTTAACTTACAACAGCATCCCAAAGTTGTAAGGCAGCACTGCACACTTCCATAGGAAAAAAAAATAATCACACCTGATTTAGGCTGATTTAGTTTTGTACATCCTAGTGAATAATGCAGGACATATCTGAAGTGAGTCTGTGAGTGCAGCTAGGCTATTGACTTCCCTCAATTCTGCATAAGCATAGAAGATAGAAAAATCCAAAGTACTGACAATTTCATCCCTGTCTCTAAACCCAGGACTGAATATCATAAGTGCATATCTATATCTAAATATCTATCTATATATGTATAGAGGGAATTCTGTACATGAGTTCCATCAATTCTTACTCATAGGTTATTAACATGAATTTGAATTATAGTACTAAAATCTACATGTGATAAACATAAGATAAAAATTAGACACAGGCAAAAATGCCTTGCTGAATTTGTGGTCTGAATGACAAAATTTACCCCATATGAATGCCTACAGTGTTATAACTTCAGCTCATTCCTCATCAGGTAGTTTGAGTTCATTCATGTCCTAATAAGTGGTAACTGCTCTAGGAAGCCCTCTAAGCTTTCTATAACCAGATGTGCCACTAGTAATCTTTCCAAAATATGATGTCAATGGAGTTGTAGCTGGTTAAAGGGCTGTGCAGGGCAAAAAGTGGTATTAGTGGCTAGTAAGGGCTAATTCTTCTGCAAGCAAAATTAGCTCGCTTCACAAGCTTGTTATGACTTGAAGTGTCTGGCTGTTGAACTATGCATCTGGCTCATTTGTTGCTCTCAAAGAGATCCCACCCTGACTGACAGCTGTACTGGACTGGAAAAAAGTCGCCCAAATGAGTGAGAACAAGAGGACTTCAGTTTGTGGGACTTTAGGACAGTAGCAATTCATGTAAACAACCTCCATAAGAAAAAGAGATGAACCCAACAAGGAATGTGAGTGATAGGGGGCCTGGCTCTGGGCACTAAGTTTCCTTAACTGAGCAGTTACTACTGCAACTACCTAAAAGAAACAAATGTCCATTAACTGGTTGCAGCAACCCTAAATAGTCACTAGAAACTTAACTTCCAGTGAATTCCGAATACTGTGATGTGATAAAGTGATTAAAACTGCACCAGAATAGCCTAAGCTCTGTGGACTTGTATTTATTTTTACTCACTGGTTTTCTGAGTTAAATGCCACATCAGAGTGTTTTTATTACAAAGTTCCTGTTCCTGCTCAATGCAGCTGTACCTATTCTAAACTCCTTCATCAAAGGCAACCATTTCCTTTTTTTCTTAATCTCACATCAGTGTACCAAGAGCAGTTGTCCCTGGCTTCCTTAAGCTTGCCCTGCAGAAAAGCTTTCTTAAAGTCTTCCCGACATCCATTCTTTCCTTTGCACATGCTTAGAAATGTGTGTGCAGGTGTATTAACATGGACACATGCGTGTGCCTATGCATATTTTAATCAGTTTCTGCTTCAGCCTACAGCCTTGTGCATGACCAGACTGGGAAAGGACTCCTGTAAAAGGTTGCTACCAAAGAGCAGCAAAACGCTTGCATCTTCATGTGTGTCTAAAGGATTTAAACACCTTCTTTATTTGTGAGATGTTTCAAATTTCTGAACTCTGTGATAACATTTTGCAGGCAAATGTGCACTGAGGTCAAGACTGATTATTTTTTTCACTGTGGTATTGTTTTTGCAAGTGGTTTGACACTCAGTGTTAAGACAGGTCAATCAGAGTGACAGGTTGGTGATGTTGCCTTTTGTGCAATTAAGCCCTTGAATGTTGATCCTGGATTGAGAGTTTATAGAAACCACATGGAAATATCGGTTTATGCTGTTAAGTAAATTTTAGGTGCCAAACTTTTATTCATTATGAAACAGTATTTGAGTTAAAAGGAGACCTTGGACTAATGAATGAGTTTGGCTTCTGTAGCATGCCTATGACATGGCTTTCTTTGCACCAGAGACTTCTGTGAAGTGCTGGCTCCCTGTTTTGGAGACACTGGAAAGGGAAACCTCTCAAGAGAAGACCCATAAGTTCAACTTATCATGGGAAAAATGACAAAGAAGAACTTCTATAGAAGTTGAGGCTTTAAATTGGACTTTTCAATCTGTATTATTTTTGTTATTTGTGAAATTCTTCTTTTGATTAGCCATAGCTGGGTGCAGCTTGGATGTCCAGTCTTGTGAGAGGGTGAGAGATGATGAGAGACAGTAATATAAGTAATTTTTGCTTACCAAGGATCTCAGGAAATCATGCAAGGGGAAAATCCCAGTATTTTCTTTTCACACCAAAAGGAATTTTTCTCACACATAAAAAAAAAAAGAAAAAAGTAAAGACTATTTGATCCAAACATAAAGACATACTCAAGAATCTTGTAGAGCATTGTCTAATTTATGTTGTTTAATGGTGAATTTTCACACTGGAAATATAATTAGAAATTATAGAAAAGAGATCTTGTAACAACAGGGATGATTGACAGGAGAACTGGAGCTAACATTGGATTCAGAACAAGACTACCCAGTCAGGGATGCATTTGAGGAGGTAAGTTTCTCACCATGGTACATGAGAGATTGGTGCTGCTGAAGTGTCCCCCTCTGCTTAGATGCCATCACAATTAGAATATGGCAGGAATGTGTTAATGCTGCAGACCATGCTCAGGCTTCAGGAGACAGTCACTCCTCTAAATCTTAGGTATAGAAGTATTAGTACCATGTATTACCAGCAAAGATCTGTAGAAAATTTCTAAAGACACCTTGACTGAAAAGTGAGAATAGTCTGTTTGATGCTGAATCAGACATTTTCTCTGTAAGGAAACAAACAAATGCTGTGATAATGTAGGATGTGGCATCTTCCTGCCATTAGCAGTGTTCTTTCTGTCAGTTTGGATCCCCTAGTAGAATAAATCTCAAGTTCATTAAGGGGAGTGGTAGGTTGGGATGATTTCATCCTTTACACATTATGGTCACTGTGGCCAGAGTTATTATCTGTCCTTTTCCTTTGCCTGCTGAAGAAATTCAGCTCTGTATGAATATTCTTGATTGTGTTCTGCTGGTATCACTCTATCTCCATGGTTTCAGTTATTCTTGGTACCCCTGTTATCAAAAGTAAAAATGCTGCTCAAACTTTGTTTTTTGCTTCTTCAATCTCCCTCATTTCTTCTACTGTAATGCTACACCTGCACTTTTAGTTTATCCTTTTCTGTCTTTCACTCTGTGAAGCTGGTTTTGTGCAAAAACACCATTCCACAGCAACAGCCAGCAGTGATGCAGTTGCCCCAGTGCTAAGCTGATAATACAGAGAGAGCTGAAGCATTTCTACTTTTGTGCTTTGAACTCATTCTCAGAGCTGGTTTCATGATTTGTTTCATTAGCATTGATTTGCTTTGTGCTCTTGAGTGCAATTGCTCATTTGGTAACAGTTAGAGCAGCTACATCTCCATTTTTCCCTAGCTTAAGCATAGCAGCAGTAATGGCCACCTCTCCCTGTTTTTCCCTTGGCAAACTTCCCAGAAAGATGTGTACTTAATTGTAATTTGCTCCCTGTGGTCAGCAGCAATATCTCATCTTTTAGTATCTCAACAGCACCACTGTATTTAACTCTGTGTGTGTCTGATCTCATACAGAGTAACCCTGTATTTCAATTAGGCTGACTATATGCAGCAGAGATGTTCACATTTATTGTTTATACAATTAATTCTTCTGTCATTTGCTGTTTCATCTGCTTTTCATGACTTAAAAACAAACAAACAAAAAATAAACCACCGCTTTCTTTTGGAAAAATATAATTTTCTGGGGAAGGCTTCATCTATGCCTCTCATGTATCTTACTAAAGCTGGTTTTGAATTTTAGGTAGACAAGCAATTTTCTGTCAAAACTCTTCAAAAGAAACTATGAAATGTCCAGACCATAAATCCAGGAGTGGCACAAAAGTGGGAATTTGAGACCTGCAATATGAAATATGAGTATTTTAGTCCAACCTCCCCTATTTCCATTCTGGTGCTAAATATACTGCTGACATCCTTGCAAGAAAAGAAACACACTGGGCTTGAACATCAGTGTTTTTGGCAGAGCAACAGGCTTAGTTTAATTTCTGTAAATTTCCTTGATAATACATGAAAAAGAAATGTCAAATTATTGTATTTGTGACTTAAATGGTGACGTCTGGCAAATACCAGATCATCTTAATAAAATGTTAAATTTTAAAGCCAACACCTCAATTAAAAAATATATTTCATATAAATAAAACTGACAACTTTCATTCCAGGTACATTTCATGCTCTTTAAGAACTCCTGTCCTACATAAGAAAAATGAAACTTACATCTGAAGTGCATTAATAACTGTTGTAAAGTAAGAAAGTAACTATTGTAAGGTAAGAAGTAAAAAGAAACATTTGATCAGCTAAGTCAGCAATCCTTTGCTGTCAGTCCACTGTTGGACTGTATTTTATGTGGGAGACAGAGAATCAACCCTGTGTGTCCTGGAATGAGCCTTTCCCTACTGTTGGTCATGTGTAGTTTGTTTTTCATATCTCTAACCTCACGGAATGTAAGGAAAAGTGATAATGTTGAAAAAAGCCAAAGAAACAAACTCAGATTGAAATTCAACTAGAAACTTGAGGTTTTTTGTGTGTGTAAAAATAGGATGTTGATACTGAAATATTGTTATCCATCTTTTCCAGATTTCATATTTCACATCCAGTTTTATAATCATGCTTGGTCATCCCCAAACTGAATTTTTGGGGAAGTGTGTGATTTGCCACTTGGAACAGAAAATCCATCCAGTTTTATAAATAGCAACTCATAAGGAGTTTGTGGTAGCTTCTGAAATATTCCTGTGTTAATGACAGGACTTATGGTTTTGTGCTTTTATATGTAACTCTTCTTTGTTTGACAATTCTTTACTTGAGATGATTCCTGTTAAAACATTGATTTAGCTTTACAGCAAGCTTTTCAAGATCTCTTTTAGAATCCTTTCTATTGCTGTTCAATGACTAGCTCAACTCTCTTTTAAGGGCTTTTATGTCAGTGTTCTAGTTAATTAATTAAGACTCATCTTTAAGGAGTTTTAAAATATTTAATATTGGATGTAAGTTGCTTATGAAATGAAGTAGTTTTTGTTAATGTGATTTATTTCAATGTGTTTTGCATAAACAGTAAGTTTCATTAAATAAGTATGAATGTAACACAGAGTAGTAATACATTTTATACTTTTTTTAATAACACTTGAAATGCTGCCTCAGTACATGTGGATTCCTAGCATCTGAATCTGATGTACATCCCAGGGGTAAGGACCAGCATGTGCCACATGTCAAACATGGTGGGTCATGGCTCTGGTGTGGGTGTGCCCACCATCTCTGATTGAGCATTGCTGTGCCCCTTCTTCTCCAACAGCAGAGCCTCAAGTGGGAGGACCACAGCATCAGCTTTCCAGGGGAGCATCCTTCTCCCTGGCCTCTGTGGGGGACACTTGCCCCTGTTCAGGACCCCCCATGAGGCTGTCACCTCCCAGGGGATTGTCAGGTTGAGATCCCAACTCCAGGGTGAGGAGGTGCCTCCAGGGTGACCTGGAGATGCCCGTGGGCAGCATCACTGTGGGGCCAATCACAGCAAAGTGATGAGAATTATAAGTCTTATCTGTGTTATACTAGGTCGGATTTATAAATTTGTGAAGTTTTCCTTTTGTTTTTTCCATTCTAGGCCCTATAGTGACCTTACTGTTGGCTGATTACAGAGAGCCACCTCATTATTCTGAGTTGAAATTTCTCCATCTCTAAAATCAGAGGTAAGGATCAAAGTATCTTGAGACAGTGGAATGAAACATACCATGGTTATTATGATTATACTGTTCACTATTAATATTAGAAAGGGAGATAATCTGTTTTTATATTCAGAAAGAATTAAATGCCATGAAACTAGTGGAATTGTAACAATAGCATGAGGAATGCTGGTAAAATACCAGCATGACATGGCTTGAGTTAGAAGTATTATACTTTTTGCCACATGTTAGAAACCACTAACTCTGGTGGCTACTGTAACTTATTAAGAATTGTATGGGAATCTGCTTTCAATATCTGTGATTTAAAAATATCTTGGAATGCCACACTGGAAAAGAAAAAGAAAATATATTTCCTGAAATCTGCCTCAATGCCATTTTTTCACTGTCCAATTTCTGCTGTTCTGGTTTTCAGGATTTTTTTCCTTTGTTGGTTATTTTTCCTTTCTTTCTTTCTTTCTTTCTTTCTTTCTTTCTTTCTTTCTTTCTT
>QUSF01000008.1:14728325-14841511 GCA_003676055.1 Chloebia gouldiae | reverse complement strand
TTCTTTCTTTCTTTCTTTCTTTCTTTCTTTCTTTCTTTCTTTCTTTCATGATTTTATACACAATTTCATGATTTTCTCAAAGAACTGACATTTGTCAGAGGTCACAGGCTGAAAATCACCTGTGTAGCATGTTATACATGCTTTGTTTTATTTTCAAAGAAACTATTAAGCATTTAAAGAAGAATGAATCTTTCTGGTTTCTGTACTACAAAATAGTACGGAAACTTGAAGTGTTTTTCCATGGTTCTGCCATGTCTATAGATTTTTTTTGTAAGTATTTCAACATTACAGCTGAAAGGATATGATTAAACATGCTAGGCTTTTTACAGTTCCTATGGCTGCTACTTAAAGTGCATTAAACACTTAAATCTCAGCCTAACTAAATTGGAATGGATGCTTTAAAATAGGGTTTATCTTCCATTTTGTAATAAGGAAAACTGTAGAGCTACTAATGTCATCATGGCCACTTTTCTTCATAAAGAAGGGAAGCAGCTTTAACTCATGGACAGCATCATTTCTGCCCTGTGATCTTGAAAGCTCAGTGAGAAGAACAGGATATCACTACTGAGTCAAATTTTTAGCTTGGATACAGATTTCCTCTGTGGCCTAGAACACGTTATTTCTTCCTCATATGTTTTAGCTTACCAGCTATATAAAATCTTTGAGGTGTGCATGTTTACAAAAATGCTTTAAAGAGGTGAGGTGGAAGTTTAGAAGTTCTTTAAAAGAAGCTCCTGTGAGGTCTCAGCGTGCTTCCATATTTGTCAGTGAAAGTTTTATCATGGACTTAGGTGGCTAGACTTGGGTTAGAATGAATTTCATTTACATTAGTGACTTCATGCAGGTATTTGTATTAACAAGGCTTTTAGTCTCCCTGACACCTCATTCAAATTAGAATTTGATTCTCCTGAGCTCCTGCTCTGAAGCATTCAGGAAATGAATTAATTGTCCTGATTTTTCTCCTTTCACACACCTAAGAACATATGTTCTGTCATCCTCAATTCATACACAAGAAAGCTGCTCATACCTGAAATGTCACCATATTTAACTGGTTTTATCTAAAGGTGGCAGGATCCAGAGTTTCTGAACCTCAAGAAGAATGCTTTCAGACATCACTCCCTTTGTAAAATAAGGGATTCTGGCCTCAAAAGATCACTAGCCTTAGACATGATATGGAAGTAGGTGTGAGTCTGTTTATAGGCTGTAGATGATTCAGTAGGACTTGAAGGTTAATTATCCCATCCTGAGAGCACTTTAGGCTTTCCAGCAAGGTGTTCTGGTCAGGAGGTGAGGAACAGCAGGGTGTACTAGCACCCATGTCTGCTTCTGAAACTGATATTGCCAGATGGTCCCTGACAGGTTCAGCATCTACGTGGGTCTGTGTACTGGTGCTGAGCTGATTATCTTCTCCTGCTGATTGATCCTGGGTGTCCCATACACCTGTTGGCTTTCTCAGGTGCGTGGTGGGGTACCTTGTTGCAGGTAGATAGCTTGTGTGGCCAGAGGTTTGGCCATATGCGCTCTGTTCTTAGTAGCTTCCTCAAGGTCACTGTGCTCAACTTCTCATTGAGCTTACTATGGCCTGAGCTTCAATCTTCTGGAGCTGGCTGAAGCAGATAGGACCTGAATGATAACAGGCAGCATGAGGTTTCCTGCTATCCTAAAGACCATGCAAATTATTTCATGCAGGACTGACTTCAAAGTGGCTTTTCTCTCGGCTGTACAGTGCAGCTGTACCTGAGAGGACAGTTCCATCAGAGAACAGGCTTGTCTGTCTACTTCTGTCAAAGCCTGCATTACATGTTCCAGGTACACATTTAAGCATCCTCCAGTTATGATCCAGTGGGAGAGACAAATCTAAATGCAAAAACAGGTATCCCAGCAAGTTCAAACGTTTCTCAAAGTCAGGTGGTGTCTATTGGCTCTTGAACATGGGAGCAATATTTCCAGGTGGTTTGTATATTGTAGTAATGCATAGCAGCAAATTATCAAGTAGACAGATGGAGGCACAATAAGAAAACTTGCAAATACAGTATTCTGATTTGGGAAATTTTATCCTCATTGTCAGGAAAGTAATTCTCCTAGATGGATTTGATAGCGTAAAAACACTGTAATTTCAGTAATGTTATTTTGGACATCAGAACTTCAAAACCTAAAATGATATGAGGTGTTGGAACAAATATATGTAGATTTTGGTCTTTGTGGCTTCACAGAATTACTCACACTTCCTTTATTTAAGAAAACAACCACATTTCTCACTTAAAAGTGACAGTCCTACAGTGAAAAGAAGAACTTAAGTGCTTCTTGAACACAATGCTCCCAATGCACATGTAGGGCTTAAAGAATTCACAGCTCAGAGGAAATAGCATAGTGGCTAAAAGCTACCTGGGAGAGGTCAGCTCTGGTGCAATTGTGAGTTTTATATTCAGGGGTCATAGCACTCATTCTCTAAAACAACTTATTTAATTGTCACTACAAGGGATGAATGGCTAGATGAAGCAGTTCTTTTAGAACTGGAATTGGCTGAGTTACTTTTCATGGGTGGAACTGAACTAGAGAAATGGTCAAAAACATTTGAATGGTCTTGGCACGTTTGGAACTGTGTAACTACTGACAAAATGTAAACAATTACATGGTAACTAGAAAGATGCATGCCAGGTTAGTAGTGTGAGAATGCCTTGGCAAATTAGACTAATTGACTGCATGGGACACATTCTGGTACAGCTCCCACTAGTCATATGAGCATGTTTGATGGGAATGTGATGTGTCTGGAAGCTTGAGCAAACACAGTCTGACCCAAGTGCTCATCCCGTTAATAGAAAAGACTCCCAAAGTCATACTGTCCTGATCCAGATTTCTGTGGGTTCATGCATCCTGTTTCTGAGCCACGAAGCTGCAATGACCAGTTCCTTGCAGTCAGTTGTTCAAAGACAGGATAAACATGTGCTTAGAGGAATTTGCAGAAGCTATTGCAGGTGCTCAAATACTTTTGTATTAAATACTTTTGATTTAAATAAATCAAAAGTAAATTAAATCAAAAGTATTTAAATGAAATAGTTTTGATTTAATTAACGTTTTGTGAAAATCCAACCCAGGGCTAAGTCTACGAGGGAATTTCTGTATTCTAATGCACCCTGTAGAATTTATCCAGAAAAGATGTACTATACTGTGCCAAGGACCATGACTGGGTACCTTGAGAGGGAATGTACAAAACTCTCCACATACCAAGGAACAACCTGTTAGTGGGTAGAAATTGTTTGGAGGAAAGGTAGACTTAAGTCACTTTACCATTTTCTGCATTCGGGTTGCAGTTCAGCCTCCTTTATTTTGGGGTGCTCAGCCATGAACTGAGTGACACAGCTTGGTGCTGCTTGGCTAACAGTCTGCTGTAGTTACCCATTGTAGAAACAGCTTCCCAAAGCATTTTAGCCAGTTTTACACCTCCCTCCCCCACCATATCCTCTCCTAAAAGCACTTCCTTTTCAAAAATGGCAATTCACAGCCTACTGTCCTTTTTCCAAGTTATCTTCATTCTCTTTGAAATAAATCTCTCCTTCCTTTTCTTTACTTAAGTATCTTGGAGTGGTTACAAGGACACCAGCCTCCCAACTCAGTGACATTACTGATTCTGATGTACTATACAATTTCTTTGCTCTATAGAGTCAGTCTCTCCAACTGTTGTCTCAACTACCAGCGTCATTCTTTTTGGAGCACTGATATTTTTTAGCTCTGCAAACTCTTACATTTTCTAGAATGATGAAAGATCTGCATATTTGGCTACTATAACAATTTATACAACATAATCCATGAGAATGTACATGATGAGAAAGGAAAACTTTAGTCTTGTTTGTGGTCTTTTATGGTTATATGCAGAAGTACTGTAACTGATTTTAGATACTTGTTTTAAAAAGTTGTCTTAATCTTGAGCTGTGTAAGAAAAATTGATGGTAGGCTTGCAAAATAAGGTCCACAATATGCTGTTGAGATGAATTCAATCATGTCAATTCCAGGAAGTTTAAACTGACCTCTTATTGTCTGAAATAGAGAGTAAATGAAAAAAGAGATAATATTTGATTATTCTCATTAGTTAAGCAAGCAAGCAAGAAGTGACTCGAAGCATTGTGAGGAAAAAATTAGAATTATATATCAGGGAAAAGTTTATAAACATAAGAACTCACAGCCAAGGAAACCAGCTGACAAATGGACCTTTGGAATCAGCACTGCTGAAGATATTCAGAGCTCAGCTAGACATCCATCTATCAAAAAAGGATAAAGAAATCAGTCCAGCCACAATGAAGGGATAATACAAGAGAGTTTCCTGCCAAGTTTCTACCCCAAATAATGTATGACTTAGTTGGAATGGAAAAGGAAAGCACTTTGGCTTGTTAGATCTTTCACTGATAAAAGTTTCTTTATTGTAACTGGAGTATGTATATTTTACTCTAGTATCAGACTTACAGACTCTAGCTTAGAATGTTTTTCTTTTTTTTTTTTTGTATTTAAAAATTGATATCTTTAGAATAAAAAAAACCTCTTAGAATGAAAAATTGTTTCACAATATATTTTTTTTTCACAGCAATTTTCCAGATGTAGTCAAATTACTCATACCAAGCCTGAGGAAAAACTGTCAGTAAGGTATTTACTTTTTGCAGGCTTAATTAGAGGTATGAAGGATGGTAAGACTGGAGGGTTAGGATAATAAGGTTATAAGGCATGGTTAGCTTTTTACCTCTATGTCACAACTTCAAATACTGGCCAAGAGGGATATTTCCCATTCATTATTTTGAGTTACTATTCAGATGGGTGGTAATGACCTACTTCTAGTGGGTAGGCAGGCAACACTCATACAGTGGAGAGTTCAAGACTAAACTGAGCTGGCAGACTGAGACTGCTGCTGGGGTTCAGATTTTTAAGCATATCTTGACATTCAAGTAGTTGCCTCTTGCAATTTTGAAGATTTTGAAAGCAGTGACCTTGAGCTGAATTAAGCAGAGTTAAGACACCTGAGCTCTTTACATAAAGCTAAGTATATGTTTATCTAGAACACTGAACACCTTCAAAATTATAACCTAGACCCTCACCAAGTTTTCCATGAAACTCTGATTCATCATTTTTCCATGCAGCCTCAGTAGTGTGTGATTTCCCCATTGTTTATCCCAGCACATGCTGTAAAGGAGAAGATGGATGGCGGTGCCTTGGCTTTCAAGTGCTCTGCTGCAAGCGCAGTCTCCTTTCAGGGCAATGTCTTCCAAAGCATCAGTCATATCAGAGAGACCAGCCTGGCACAGAGATGAAGCAGATACCATTTTAAAGAGGCTGTTTCAGAAATAGAATTAGATTTAAATAACAAATGAATCTTCAGACTAGTACTGAGTTTCTGCAGATGTAACACAGAATTCAATATTTTCAAGCCATAAATACCTTGCATTCCCTAATTTGTACTGTAAAAATTAATGCTAATTTCTAAGATGTGTCGTAGAGTTGATCAAGGCTAGTTCTCAAAAGCAAGTCTGCCACGTTATCACTGCATTATGAAAAGGTGTCACATGATGTAGGAAAGGGAAGTATGAATATCTGCTATCTGATGTACACAATTGAAAAGGAAAATTGCAGAGTGAAATCATCAAGCCACATTAGCCAAAGAGAACAGATAAGTAAGAGTATAACACTGGAACTGTGAACAATCAAGCAGAGATAACAACTGTGTGGAATTGTGCATGTTTTTTAGATGTGACCTAAAATGCTGGCAGTAGAAAATTTAAAAAAATCTAGCAGTGCTTATCAAAGAACATTTTCAAAATGCTATTTTTGTAGTCACTTGAAACTTCTCTACAAATGACAAAATTAAGAAGCAAGGAAATTAATTGTCCTGAGCTCTGATTTGGCTCAGGTACATTTGTGCATTTTTTCCCCTTCCATCCAGCTTCTTGCCACAGCTGTGATGGCATCCCCAGCTGTGTCCCACAGCTCTCACTGCTGCCCTACCAGTCTGCCCTGGCACCCAGCACACCCTTCTCAACCAACACAGGCAGCAGCTCAGGCATGTGCTGGTCATCTCCTCTCTCTTCCCTTTTGAATATTTCTGTGAAACTGCATGTGCTTGAGTTAGTAAATGTGGACACCAGATAAAGCTCTAGAAACTTTCACCATCAGAAAGCTTGCCTTTAAATGTGTCAAAAGTCCCTATTTGCCGTGTTCCTTCCTCCTTTACCATCGAGAAACCACATTGACAGGAAGAGTGCAGCATTTCCTCCAAAGAGACCCATTGCTGCTCTCACTATCTCTCATTAACCTAGAATCTGCTCTTTCAGTGTGCATGCACTTTCAGCTGCACAAAATGTGGGACTGACTAGTACATTTTAAGTCAATGAAATAGGACATTTTGGTAGGGGAAATAATCAAATTAGGTTATCACAAAACAATAGCTTTTATAGTTCAGGCAGTGCTGCTGACTGCTGAGCTAGCTCTTAGAATGGGCAAGTTGTACTGTTTTTACTTGCTACTTGTCTAGTACTGGACTCGATTGGAATAATTTATTCTTGCATATAGAGGGATATATCTAGCAACAAGAATTTAGAGAAATTTTCTGTAGCTAAGAGAATTGTCACAAGAATTCATTGAGAAGGAAGAGAGAATACCGTGCTAAAGGAAGCTGTGAGTGGACTTTAGAAAAAAGCCCCAAATAAATTTGACATTCCTCTCAAAATATATTTTTGCCAATGAAAAGCACACTTCATTGCCCTTGTCATGCCACTTCGTAACTTCTTGTTAACTTGTTGTACTTTACCCACTCATCTAGTTCAGTGGTTTTTGTTCCCTGGTTTTCAGCCACTACCCTTTTCCCACTTTCAGTCTTTGCAGTTTGCACACAGACACCATCTGGCTTCACCCCTGGGGCTTCCTAGACAAGGACAATCTAGTTAGCCTTGTGAAATCCAAACCCTAGGCAAAACAAAAACTAGGAAACTTCCACAAGGCAGGCTTTGTCACTACTCTGTGAGGGGCAGCTCCATTACCCAGAGAAGCTGTTAGAACAGAAATCACATCTTAAGCACTAACTTATTTTCTCAACCATCCTAGTTTCTCCCAAACTTCACCTTTCAATTTACTGGAATTACTGCCAGTCTTTCCTGGTCAAGGCAAAGTTTGACCACTGTGTGTGTAATTACAGAACTTCTGAGTAGAACATCATGTAAGAAACTCTGTAAAATGCTTGGAGTAAAGTAGATTAAGAACAGATTTACTAAAGAAATTAGGAAGTCATTCCAGTGTTCTTTTCTGTTCTAAATAACATAGTGAAAATAAATCTCTGAGGCAAAATTCTGGACAAAGTAATTTCTTTGAAAAGAGACCACAAGATTCCTGGTCTTCTTAATGGAGAAAACAGAAAGAATTGGTCTTGGTTTGGGGCTCTCAAAATGCTGATCCTTTTGAACAATGTGGACAAGTACAGAATGTTGTCCAATGTATTCATCCTTGAACAGAAAGAAATCAAATTTCTCTGTACTCTGAATGTCTCATAGGAGCAGAAAAAGAAAAGAACCCCTCCCTTTCTTTTTTTATGTTTGCTATGCTCCAAAGTTTCTAAATGAATTTATTTGGGCAAGGCATATGATGTGTGCATCTGTTTTGCCCTGAGAAATCATGATCCACTTGCACAGTTCAGTGGTTTTGAGACAGATATTCTTTTATTTCACGCTTTGGGAGTCTAAAGTCAGTAGGCAAATGCATATCTCTACAGTTGCATTTCACTAGTGATGGCCACAGAATGAAGATTAAGGTAAATTCACAATAACACAGACATCCCAACTTCTAATCTTCTTCTTGTAACCACCCAACTTCTAGCATTCATGGTTGTATTCTGTTATCTCTCTGGACTTCACAGTTACCCCTGTGTGTCTTCACAGGAAGAATGCACATCACAGTCCTGCTCTGACAGCATAGGCCCAGGAAAATAAAGAAGAGCAATTTTCCATTATTGTAAACTGCAAAAAGGTAAAAATACAATCATTCCCTTCTCTGTTTGTAGTCAGTGGATTGAAGGGGAGAGTGTATGGAACAGTAGCTGGGTACCAGTCATATAGGTGTTAACTTCCAGTCTTGTTAAAAGTCCTGTGAAAAGCAGCTTATATTGCTGTCTGCCCTCATATGACTGAGGTTGTGTGATGTTTAGATGATAAAATACTCACATGTAAGAAGTAGGTAGCATATTAAATAATCTTTTTTGCTTTACAGTGTTCCCCAGTGAAAACCACAATTTCACTTTGGTTTGATGAGCATGCCTTGATGGCATTGGGGTAGGTTTACCTTTTGAAATGATTGAAGAGTAGAAGTAGACTGTATACTGTTAGCAGGGAGCAATATAATATAAAATTTCAAATTTTGAAGTCAAAATATTTCAAATTTTGCAATCTAGATCTGGGTTTTTATTATATTTTGAGGTTTCCTCTAAAATGGTGGCCTTTCCAGTCAGCAGAGATAAGTCTTGCCAGTGTTCTTGTGTCAGTTAACAAACTCAGTTATTTATAAACAGTCTTAGAAGAGTGACCTTTAAAGGACGTGAGATATAAATCAGCAATCTCTGTTTCTAATCACAGTCAATGCACAGGTTCATTTTGAGTTGTAATGAAGAAGTTTGGAGCTGGAGACTACAAATATTTGAAGTAATGTTGATGTTAATTTTTCAAATTTCCAAGGTATCTAAGATGTAGCTAATAATAATAGCAGGCGTTGTCTGTTTCTCCCAGCATGTGGCATGAAAGTGGTGTGGTCACAGAGCTATGCATTATTTACATGGTGTCAACACATCAGCAAGTGGTATGGCAGAGAGCCAGATTAAATCACTTCTGATTTTAAATACAGGACACTGAATAATTATGTTGTGTCACACTTGAGGACACTGGAATCTGGCAAATCAGCAGCAGCTTAGTGTGTCAGGTTCATTTGGATGGCTTCTTCCCTTCCTGAATGATCACAGAATCAAAATCAAGGTTCAAGGAAACTGTATGAAGTTGGAATTGTTTTATTTCCTTCCAAAGCAAAAGATTGTACCCAGGAAACAGACACTTTTTGTTTGCTTTCTATAAAGTTGTGTCATGAGGTCACTGCCCTCATGCAGGAATGTTTGCATCTGAGAATGGGCAATGGTGCATGCATGGTGTATGTTTGCCATTAATCTTCGTTGTCTCCATAAGTAGCAAGTCTGGTGTGATTAATTTCATCCATTAGTTTTTTTTTCAGAATCTACTGCAACAGGTCTGCCTGTTGTATTTTTTAGAGACAATCACATTGTGTAGAATAGGGGCATCAAGGATTTGAGGTCTTCCAAGAAAATCTTGGGTGCTGCTCTCAACGATTGCTTCTGCACCATCTCTGATTTCTGTATAACCCCTGGAGCTGGTTCACCTTGCCAGCTGGTAGGAAAATAATTCAGCAAAATAAAAGCATAGATAGCTTTCTGTTGGTTTAGTAATCTAATTAAATTCATCGTGGAGCTATGTGAAAATCAGAAAGTGGAAGGGAAGGGATAGGCCTGCATGTCAGGGAAGAAAGGATGCATGGGAAGTGAAGGGAGCAGAGCCATTAGATGAATTTTACAGTACTGTGAAAGCTCACCCTAGAATATTTAATGGTCAGGAAGGGAGCTTTTAGAAGGTTAAAAGAAGCATCCAAAACACTGGGATTCATTTTGCCTTGTCACCATAATACCCTTTTTATGAAGCTAGAAATATGTATGCTCATGAAAACCCTTTGCTTTTTTATTTTAAAATATAATGCAGCCATTGGAGTCTGTGCACAGTTCTTTCAAGTTAAATGCTTAGTTCAACATTCCACTTCCATTTCCTGGTAGAAAATGTTTTATATGAAAGCAACTTTAACCTTTCAGAAGGGTTCATTTACTGTTACATTTGGTATCAGCTTTCCAAAAAAATGCAGTCTGCGTTTGGCATATTACAGATTCTGGTTTTAATAGTGGTTTAGGGGAAGAAAGTCATATGGCATAATTCAGAAATAAAATGCTGCAACAGAATTCTCTCTATACATGAATGCACCCCATGAACGAGTGGTTTAAAGTCAGTTTGATCACTTAAAGCCAAGGCATGGGCTCAAGCTATCTATGAACCAGCTGGTAACAAATAACACATTTAACTCTCAGCCACAGGAAACTGTTAGGTTGCCTTTTTATAGACAACTACAGCTCCTGAAGCACAAGGGAATTTCATATGGACTTGGAAAGAATTGAACACCTACCATATGCACATAAGGAAGGGTAATAAAGATGAAAGACCAGAACTGAGCTTTAATTTCTATTTTACTTCTTTTGATTTATCATCTGCTTCTGCATTGCTACAATTTTCTTTGGCCTAAAATTAGGGAGAAGATGCTTGAATTGCTTAGTTTGATCAAATCAGTCAAACTTAGGCTTCCATCCCACCAGTTTAACAGATGCTAAACATGAAACCTTAAAGTACATTCTTGCTTTCTTTATGTCTTTATTGTGCATTCATTTCTGAAGTGCTGACTGCTGTAACAATCCCCTGCAGTGGGCAGTTCCTGGCCATGGGTTGCTGTAGTGATGGTGAGATGGGCATTGAGCTGGTAGAGCTGTATCAAGGTGACTCTGAAATAGAGCAAGGGCTGACTCCTTGGGTGCAGGGCTGTATAAACATATCTGAGTCTCCTTTGGGACCTCAGCAGCTCCTCTGCAAGTGCTTCAGGACTAGCTCAGCTGTCAGGTTGGCTCAGGAGTCACTGCACCGTGGTTCATTGCCATGTACGGATGTATTTTGGGAGTTATCCTCCACACGAATTCTGCTGTCAATAACCACTTCTTGCAGAAGAAAAGGACCTTCAGACAGGCCTGGCCATGAGTGAGACAATAAAGGCTAATCCTCTGTGCTGCTGAGCCTCAGCTTCTAATAAAGGACTCAGAACTTGTAAGCGTAAAGCTTCAAAGTAAGTACAGATTTGCAGAGGGAGGGCAGATAAGGGGGTTGTAGCCCACCCATCAAGACCACCTGGTCTTAATAAATGTTAGCAGTCAGCCTTTGTGCCACATGCTCTTTCCATATCCTACTCATCTTCCAGGGAGTGAGATTTCCAAGAATGCTGCTGGCAATGTATGTATCAAAGTCAGGTGCACTGCAGAGTCTGCCAGTCACACACAGTGGTTTTTGTCACCCCTGGAACTGCAGCAGCTGATTCTGACCGTGATGGTCAGAGGCTGAACCTCAGTAAAATAACACTTAGGATATTCAATATCTGATGATGAATGCACATCCAGTACTTTGAAGATGGAAAGATCTGCAAAAATGCAGACTATTATTTTATCTGGAAATGTGTTCCGTGGCATCCCAAAGAGTATTCACATTTCTTATTCTATTTTTGTGCGTGTGCAGCTCTCATGAACTTTCAGCTATGAATCCGTATGGGAATAATTTCATTGTGAAAAGGTGGCTTCCATTCTATCCTGAAAAAAGCTGCATGAAAATCACAGAAAGCTACAGAAGAAAGTACCAGTCATTGTTTGAAAGCAGTGTAGCCTATGGAGATGGAAAACAGAACATGGATTTGCCTCCAAATTTTATAAGCTTCTAGAACATGAATGAATAAGAAACAAATGCAAAAATTTTCTTAAAAAAAAAGTCATAAAACTTTGTTGCTTTTACAATGAACAGACCTGGCAAAAAGGACGTTAATTATCTTGAGTATCAGTGTTTAAACAGGTAGTGCTATTCCCAGGATTTTTTTGTTGCCAGCTCCGAAGTTACTCCTCAGTTGCTAACATTGAAGTTATCAGCCACTGGAACAAATTATGAAGAGGAGCAGTGAGTTTACCATTTCTTGAAATCTGCAAACTGAGAGGGGTTGGTATGCCTTACCACACAATGGATACACAGCTGGGTGAAATTATATTGTTGTGCTACAGAGAAGTTCATTAAATATCTTATGTGGTCCTTTCTACCTTTAAGAGCCATAGTCTATATTTCACAAAGACCTTACAAAGAACTCTTAGAAGTAGTGATAACTACAGCACTAATCTGGATGCATCTTCTGATTTTGGGTTGATTATACCAAATTATTAAAAAAATTACAGACTGTAATATTTCTACATGTTTCTGTCACAACAACTCATATTACTAGCATTGTTTTACAATATTGGAAATTTGGTTTTGGGGACTAAGGAGACCCTTCCTCTTCCCAGAAGAGCAGAATGTACTTTAGTTCATGGAAGTGTGTATAAACAAGTAAGCATACAGGCTGCGGCTTCCCTACCTGATCTATTATAGTCAATAAAATCAATAAACTAGGCTCATTCAGTGAAATAAAAGACATCCTATGAAGGAACTCTGAGGACATTTCTCATTATTGTAGATGATTTTTTAATTTAAATTTCCATTTT
This sequence comes from Chloebia gouldiae, assembly GCA_003676055.1. Taxonomy (NCBI): domain Eukaryota; kingdom Metazoa; phylum Chordata; class Aves; order Passeriformes; family Passeridae; genus Chloebia; species Chloebia gouldiae. The sequence goes on along the minus strand of QUSF01000008.1, from coordinate 14,829,108 downwards.
CTTCTCCTTGTAGGATAATCTAGCACATTGTTTAAAAGAAGTTTTTTTTTTTTCCTATAGCAGTCCTGCAGTTGAAAACAGCTTTTTTTACCCCCTCCAGATTTCAAGAATTTTGGGGCATCAGGCACTGCAAAAACCTAAATTCAGTGGGGCAGTGGAAAGTTTGGTAAAGGTGTGCCTGACTGAGTAGCTGGACATGAGAAGAACTAGTTCTTCAGTGCTGACTGGGTTTGGCAGCACAGTTGGGATGTCCTAGGTAATCCTAGAAGAACTGAAAAAACATCATGGTACAGCTTTTCAACCATTTCAGGGAAAGCTGATGATTTTGTATCCAAAATGGATATGCATAGTTCCAGAGGGAATTTTTAAGGTTTTAGATTGTAGTCAGTGGCTAGTTACCTTTGTGTCTGTGTCTAAACTCCCTTAGTGGCCATCTTCTTCTATATATGTATGTTGTGCCTAAATAAATACCTCAGCTGTCCCTCAGGTGGAGGGCTGTTGTCAAACTTGCTTTAGCCAAACACTCTGTGTCAGTCAGATACAGTGATAGGACCACTCTATGAAAGAACCCAGAGGCAATTTGATAGTTTGTCCTATAGAAACACTCAGATTGCTTTATCAAGCAGTTTTTTCTGGTCCTAAGTTTCATAAATTTATAACCTGAACTGATTCAAATTAGTTCAACTCCTTGTTACTGTGCTTTGTGCTTTTCTGAGAAGATGATTGGAAAAGATGGATGCTGAAAAAGATGAGTTCAACCTCTAACTGATCTAAAGTTTTTCAAATCCTTTAAAAAACCCCCACAACCCAGTTTGCCATAATAGTTCCAGCATCAACAGTCACTAATCTATTTTCCATGCATTTGCTATAGTAAAATATAAGTATATATATTTAATACTTTGATTTTATTAATCTAAAAGAAGAGTTTGGGATTGTTTTGGTTGGAGTAACTCCTTCATTTTAGTCCCCTAAGGGCTAGCTGTGCAGTTTTTGTCCAAAAAAAGTATAATAATATAAAATAAATTAAAAAGGTCTCTAAACATTTAAACGGTTGGAGAACTAGACTGTATTTCCTTTCATCAGGGGGATTCTCAAAGGTAATTTCTGAGCTGCACTGCAAGGAAACTGGGAAGAGCTTGAACAGCTAATGTTCCTTTGCTGTGTAGGCATACAGAACAGTTTTTCCTACAAGTTTTCTGTTGATTTTGAAATTTTAGACCTGATATGGGACTCAGTAAATATATGAGTGACTTAAGAAACAAACAAACATATTTCATTTTAACAGTGACCCCTTTTTTTTTCTTTTTTTAACCTTTTAATATAAACTGAATTAAGTTTCAACAGGAAAAGATGTTTTCAACCGCAAACCCAAGAGTTTTTGTTTTAAAAAATGTTTAAATGACATATTTCTAGAATTTCAAAACCTGGGGTTTTTCCTTTTCTTTTTTTTTTTTTGAGGACAGGAAGTTCTTATGGGAATAATTTCAGTTTTGATGAATTGTCAGTTGTGACTGTGTCTCTTCTTATGAAAAGCCTGTGTTCACTTCCAGCTCTAAACCCAGGCTGCCAATACTTTCCAGAAGTCTAAGGTATCATCCTAAGATCCTATAACCTTAGTTGCTTTACTGATGGATTATAATGAGACGTAGATTTTGGGCAACTGTCTTTATTCACTGATGCAATAAGACAACAGTGAGAGTAGTCTGATATTAATTGTGATTCTTCTTTCTCTACATCTACTTGAGATTGGAATAGTTCTGTGGTTTGTGTTGCTAAGTTCCCTATATATGGTGTTTCATGTCAATTATTGGTTCACAATTTGTAAACAAGTAGATAAAAGTTACATGTGTGCTAGAAATTAACTTCTTTAACAGGCTCCACAGGGAATGATCACAGCGCCAGGCCTAAGAGAATTCAAGAAACATTTGGACAATTCTGTCAGGCACATGCTGACTCTTGGGGGTGATCCTGTGCAGGGCTAAAATTTGGATTTGATGATCCTTGTGGGTCCCTTCTAACCCAGTTTATTCTGTGATTCTTCAGGTAGATGTGCTGTCTGTCTTGTGTTATCAGGGATGAATCACACTTCTGATGAAAGCAGGAATTGGGAACTGCCTGCTTAAGTACAGGTTTATAGCTTTTCAGGCTTGAAAATATCTCTGTTGTTTCAGTCTTAAATGAGAAATAATTAAAAATAACTAAAGTAGATAAGAAATTTAGTTAATAAGTTATATCACAAGTCTTCCATCAAAAATGGTAAAGGCAGTGTGTAGGAATTCCTGTCTTCTGTAGGGTTTCTGGCGCATTACTCAGTCACAGGAAGTTCCAGCACAACTCATTTTGAAGGTCCAACAGTGTCAAGGATGCACTTGTAGATATATTTGGATTCTCAGGTTTCTCTTTACTTTCTCTTTTCATTTCTTTTCTTTCAAGCAAAGTTTTGAAATAATAAGTAGGCTGAGGTCCTTTTGGAGTCTGATTAACATTGCCTCTGGGATCAAGATGTCTTCATTGCTAGACAGCTGAAAGGAAATGCATTGTCTCCTCTGAAGTGTGTCTGTATATCCTGAGGAGGATATATTTATTATGAGAACTCTTCTGAGCTGGAGGAATTAAGTGTTCTCTGCAAACCATGAGCACTCCTCTGTAGTCCCAGAGAGGAATGATGCCTCACAATACATCTTTTTCCAATAGTTTTGAAAGATCTGTTCCATGATCCTTCCAGCCTTGGAAACCAGAGGTCTTTTCTATTTTCTGTGCTAAGACCTCCTTCCAGCCGTATTGCAAACTGGCACTACATGAAGAGCAGCTAGTGGAATATCCCATTGGCCTAATATATGACAAGATGAAATGCCCTGCTCCTATACTAGCCTTTATTGCCACAGAGCATTCTGTATTTCATCCCTTGCTGTCTGTGCTAATCAGTAGCACTCTTTTCCTAACCATTTGCATTGTTTCAAATCCCAAATCTGAAGCATAACACCAGTGTTATTTTTGGGCTGACTGAGCACCAAGCATTGTAGAAGATCAATGGAGAGATTTTTGGCAACGGAGTAGGGACCAACAGGGGTGTGTGGTGCTTGCTGCCCTTTGCACTTGGAGTTTTCACAGGAGGCAGTGCTCCTCTTTCTGTCAGGCACAAACAGCTTGAGTTTGAAGGAGAGTTTGTTTTCCTGCTCCTCTCATGCCCCATGAAAGTGATTGCCTACACTTTCATTTTGAAACTGAAAAGGAAGCATATCAGCTTGTGGTTCTGCCACTAAAATTTGGTTCAATGGCAAATCTTGTTTCTGAATCCTGACAATCATTTGATTTTGCTGATGTGTGATTTTGTAGCTGCACACTCAGTAAAATTTCAGCAGCTATTATCTGACACCAGTTTTCCTCTCTCTCTTCATGTCTATGAAATAAGTGCTTCTCTATAAAAAGAAGAATGCTTCTTGTACACAGTTGTATGGCAGTTTTAAAAAGGCAATTGTTTGGAGGCTAATGGTAATGGCATTTAGATGCATTATCTACTTGGCCTGATTACAGCTGAGTCCTAGCATGTCCTGGATCTACAGCTACATAAAATAAGTGATAGAAGTCATAGAAACCTTGTTGAAAATAATGTCTCTAAACATCAAATAACCTCTCATAAGCCTAGTCTTTTATTCTGATCTTATATAGGTCTCACTGTTCAAAACCTCAACTGTGAATCCTCACTGCTGGTTCAGAATTAGGTTTGGTTGTTGCATCCTGTCATTGCCTTGCTGAAGTAATATATTAAATATTGTATAAATACTCATGCATGATTGTTGTCAATAGATCACATTCATCTCACAAATTGGAATAGTATCCTACAATCATGGGATAGCTTGGGTTGGAAGGAACCTTAAAGATAATTTAGCTGTATTTTAGAATACAATGAAATGACTTTATAAGTATAGAAGGCATATAACATTTTGTAATGTTGATTCAAGTATCAGCCAGAAGAAGGGGCAGTGCTGATAAATAATATTAATAGTTAGGCTTAATTCTTCATTAGCAGAAGCGCTTGATTCCAAATAACTTTATATTGGCAATATTCACTAGAAAACTATGCTCTTGACTGTTTCAGATATTTGAAAAAATACATATATATATTACAAGCTGAATACAAGCCCTTTCTGTTATTAGGAAATCACAAACTTGACACTTGAAGAAGGACCTAGTGTTCATGCTGTAACAATTTTTTTCCCTCACCTTTGGCATCACGCCTTCTAGACTTCCCCACTCAGGTCTCTTGTTATTCAAACAAAGACACCTACTATCATAGACTGGTCCTAACTTAACTTCATCCTACCTCAGATCCTGCCTTCAGCTTAAATTCTTGCAAGGCAGCTTAGAATTTTGAGTGAAGAAACCTGTTTGTAATGCAGCTATGAAGGGCAGCATTTCACAGTGACTTACAAGAAGAGAAGATTTATTATGTACTTAGGAGATGTTACTTCTATGCATATTTTGCAAAACTGTAGGGAAATAAGAAACCTTCTCTCCCCTTCCCCCTGTAGCAAAGAAATTTGACAGCTATGAATGGAACAGACTGAAGCCATTTAGAGATGGATGTTTAAATTGTACAACATCGATGGGATTGTTTAATAAGTATTCTCTCTTTTTCTTTCATTACATGAGATTTTGCTTTTCTTGGATCACACAGATTCTTGTAAAAATGTAACAAGCTACTATTCTGAATATGCCAAATAAGAAACAGATGGATCTCTTTAAAGAATAGTCTATCAGTAATATTAATGGGATCTCATGTTGAGGAACCAGGCACCTCCCTTTCCTTACGCCAGCCTTCTTGGCCTGAACAAAGAGGCTCTTCTAACAATGACTTGCACATGGCAAAGGAGAATAAGGAGGTTTTGGTAGCTGCAATATAAAACATGACATTCTTTTCTTCTCAGAATGTATTTTTAATGTCCTATACCCTTGGCTATTACACACAAGGTTTCCTGTGGTGGGCTGATTTGAACACAAGGCTTGACCCTGTTGTCAGTGTCTCTCTCACACCACGATTTAACTGGCGTAGTGGAGATCCTCTGACATAATTGTCATCCTCCCCATAATTGTCATTGTGGGGCTCTACTTATGTAACTAAGAACCTTCTGAATAAAGAAAATTCCAGTTGGTATAGCAAACAATAGGGTGTATATAATACTCCTTAGACATCAACTTATGCACGTGAGATTAGAACTCCAGGTTTTGCATTACCTTTTTGCTTTAGCAGAAGTGGCCCTGTACTCTCCTGTTCTCTTGCCTTGTGTACCTTTCTCAAGAAAGAAAGCTCAGTGATATCAAAGGCTGAGTACCTCTTCATTAACAACAGCTCCTCATACCACATAACAGATATATTTCTGTGCTGTGAACTATCAAAACCAGACTTACCTGCTGTGCTGAAAGCCAGAATAGCAGTTTCAGATATAAATATGCATATTAGACCCTCATGATACACTTGGTTTGTCAACTCCTGGTTTGTCTGTAAGACAGCCAAGTGGAGAAAGATAAATGTGAGAGAGATTCAGTGATTCCTGTAGCCACTCCAGCTGTTAAATGGGTGTCATGGGCAAAGCATATGAGTCCCACAAAAGATATACTTCAGAAAAGTAAAATAATAAAGCTGAAGTGGTTCTTTACAGCTGTTATTTTCTTTCATTTGGGCTATTTCCAAAGTTGGGTGGAAGGGCTATGCAGCACTTGTTTGTTGATGAAATGATAACTTAACCTAGATAAAACACATACATACTGTTATTTTAATAAAAGAAACAAGGCCCAGATTTAAAAAGGAAATATAATACAGTAAACATCCTTTTGTACTGGCCTAGTTACTTTTCTAAACTTGTGCCAGGCTAAGGTATTTGCCTTCTGATGTAGAATTTTTGTTAAGAGTCTGCAAGTCCTTATAATACCTTTTCCAGCAGCAGTTGAGTGAACCAAAGGTCTGCAGTCAAGTGGGCATTTTTGAACACTATTTTTTTCCTCCATTATTGGAGTCTTTTTAAGATGTCCTATTCAGACTTAATGACCTTTGTGTGCATCTCATGTACAATATATTTTAGAATAATTTTAAAATAAATTAATCAAGTCTTGTAAATATTATTGCCTCTTCTATCAAACTGTAGTATGATTATTTGTTGTAAATAAGGTAGAGATCTGAATAGAGGTAGATGTGAATGCCACCACTCATGGTACTGAGAACAGTTATGCCAGGTTATTGGTCTGGGGTGCTCTGACTCAGTGATAACTCTTATCCAGTGATTTGGTTTGTAGAATTTCCTTGTTAAAATGAAAATATCCACCTTGGTACCTTGTGACCTATGAGAGGACTCTGGATGGAAACACCCATTTTAGAGAGGAGAGATTAGATTAAGGAGTGAGAACTGGTGTGAAAACAAATAAAGTGGTCTGTGTTCAAGATCAGTCTGATGTGAGGCAACGTGAACCATCTCTACTTAGACCTGCTACGACCACCACCATTACAACCTGCTTCAGGCCTTCCATGCTTTTGTCTCCAGCATTCCTGGGATCCTTCCAGGTGTCTTAGCTGGTGTTCATTAGGGATGTTAAGATGGGCTCTCTGTAGGAGAAATAATGTTTCCTTCCTTTGTAGCTGGAGCAAATAAAGGAAACCCAACAACTGCTTTGGAGTTCAGCTGTGATAAGGGTGGGCTGAAGGAAGCTTTGATGTCAGTAGGGTGGAGAGCAGAAGCATTTGTCATATCTTGAAGGGAAGAATAAGGCATACATGGAATATTGCCTGAGTGTTCTGTATGTGGCATTCCTTCTCTGTAACACCAAGTGTCCTGGTAGGCCAAGCTAACTTGCATTTAGAAAACTTCCTAGAAAGATTCAAAATGGCTTGTCTTTACAGAAGATAAAGATTGCCTAGAAAACTGAGCTGCTGCCTGGTGGGATGTTTGGAATTTCAGAGTATATGTAGTTTATTTTTGTCTTGAATTAGAACTGAGTCAAAAGTGTTTGCAGAAAAAAAATTTGAAATGTTTCTCTTTGATACTATCGGATGAAATATAAGAAAACAAAAATTCTCTCCTTTTAGAGAAGAAATGCTGAATATTTGATGATGACAATATTAATGACCTTTGAAAATGCATTAAAAATCCAGGGCAATGTCAACATTGGTATTAGTAGTGGATAAGTTTGTTTAAATAGCATTTAAGGCAGCTTATTCCTGAAACACAATCTTTTGGATGTTTAGAAATGTCTTATTATATTATTATGTTTAGGGCTTATAGTTATTATACTTAGAGCTGACCTGTTGCTCATTTAGCTGGAATTGAACAGTTGTTCTTGTAGTCCACAATATTTGCTTTGAAGGAAGAAAGGCTGGCAAAAAGTAGCATTGCTGATATGTTAGTTTTCAGTGATGAGGTACCAATAATATTCAGGTAGATATCCAAAGCATTAGGCCTTCTTCCTCAGAATGATATTATGATGACATGTTGTACTGTGAATTGTAGCCAAAAGAATCCTCATTTAGTGTCTCTGAACAATGCTGGTGCATATTTTGCAAAGAACAATGTTGGCCATGCTTGTTCATGGGATAGTCATTAGTAGTTTGATTAGCATTGTTCTGAAATATGATTTTCTAGCCAAAACTTAACAGTCTTCCCCTCAATCCCCCTCTGTGAAAACTATTCTAAAATTCTGTAAGGCACAATGAAGTTTTAAAATAATTTAGTGACACACTTTTGTTTCTGTACAGTAAGGGGACATCTGAAAAGAGGTGAGCAATCTAATCCCTTCCTAAGTTCAACAAGAAGAACCAGCATTTAAATAGCCTTTAATATCTCTTTCTAAGAACTTGTAACTCAGAATTACCAATATAACTGTATCAAAATGCTCTCTTTCAGCAGCAAGGGAGTGTGTACATTTTAAACAAAAGATACTATGCCATATTGATTTGCAAAAGCCCAGGTGATTCCATGGGTCTACCTCCCAAGCCAAAGAGGCCTGGAACTGCAGCAAGAGCTTGGTACCAAGACATGTCTGAATCTGTGCTTCAGCTGCGGCTGGTGGAAGAAATGTTCTTTTGTGTTGTGAGTTTGGGGTTCATTAGTATGAGTCATTGCCTCTACAGCCAAATTTTTTGTGTCCAAGGTCAGCAAAAGAGGTAATCCATAAAGTGAACAGACCAAAGTCTTCTGCAGATTGTGCAGCATATTAGAATTGAGATTTCCCTGCCTTTGGTCTGCTACAATGGTCCCTAATCATCAGCAGGAGAAGACCTGGGTATTAGAGTATAGTTCTCACCATTTCTGTAACACTTACATGTTTCTCCAGAAAATTATTCTTCCTGCAATGGTGAGTAACAACATAGGTATGGATCTATTGTACTCTGAATTTTAAATCATGACAGGTGAAGAAGAATAGAAAAGGTATAAAGAAAATTTAGCTTTCCTCCTGTGTTTCGAGGTTGGAACAATTTCTGAGAGTTCTGAAAGATGTAAATGGCACATTTGTCATGGTGAAGTGTGCATTTTGCTGGTAATTGCTACAGTTTTTCATCCCCAGGATTTTTGTCATGTGTTGCCACCAACCTAGTATTGGCTGAGGACTGAGAATGGTGGATGTCAAAAGATCACCTCTGTGATCTCACTAAGCTGCTTTTTCTGTTTTCTCTGGCACAACTTTGTGACTTCCTGCCAGCATCCCTGGCATCACTTCTTGCCTTTAAACCTGCATTCTGACTAAAGGCTCTGCCACAGTGAATGCCTTCTAATGACAGCCTTCAGCAGATATGAAGAATAGAATTGTCCTAGCACATCTCAGATTCAAGTTCTGATCCTTTGCTAACATGCAGTCCTCACAAGTGTCTTTAAGGCTTAGGAAGACCTACAAGTGAGAAAAATATTTTTCTCTTAATTTGGAAATCTTCATCAAAAGGACTGTTATCCCAGACTCATGGCAATGCCAGACACTTTAGACTGAGTGTTGCGAGGAGATGCTGGGATTTTGGTACAGACCAAATAACGGTGTTGGATGTGACCTTCTTAGAATCAGTTTCAAAGGTAATGACAAGGTAGCAGAAAGTGTAGCTATAATTAGCTGAAGTTGTCAGTGACTAGAGGATAGGAAGCAAATAAGTGAAAGACAGAGGCAGTGGGCACTTCTATATTTGATTATATCCAGGCGCACTGCTAGAATGCTGTACGTGACCTCTCGTGTGAGGCTGAGAAGCTCTCTCTTCTTCATGAAATTAAAGAGGTTTGTTTCTGCTGAAATCCTGCACAGACAGAAAATGATGGTTGCCTTTTCTGTTGCTAAGAAAAGCTTGCAAACCCTGATAACTGATCTTGCAGTTTTCACTTCAGTGCCAATGTCTTACTCATGTGTCCTGTATTGGCAGACATAAGACAATTATTTGAGCTGGAAAGTTAGAACAGCACGCATGAGGGGTCTGTTTTTCTGGTTAGAACCTGGGTTTGGCTAGCTGCAATGTTAAATTATGAGCATTGACAATGTTTTAAACTGGAAACTAAACTGGAAACTTAACCAGCTAAGATCCATGAGTGAAAGATCATACAGCCCTGAACTTTCCCTGTGGTGCTGCATGGGGCAGGTGAAATGGAGTTTGCAAAGTGTTAGACTGGTTGCAGGGTCGGGGGGAAGTTAAAATTATTTATGGAGCAATCTGTCAATGAGTAGCTTCCATGACTAAAAGGCAACATTAAAAAAGAGTGACATGCATGGTCACAATCCTATAAATATATTCCCTTTCTTGTTTCTGCCTGGACAGATTACTCTGACACATCTAGATTATAATGAATGCTTGGCTGCCTTTGTATTTGAGTTCCACTTGGTCTCTCTAGAGATAATAGGGCCTAGATATCCAGACTAGTGGTCCTCCGTGCCAGCCTGATTCCTTCAGGTGGCCATAAATTGAGAAATTTGTATGACCATATTCCTGGATTACACATGATGAAGTTCTAAATCCTTTAAGTCATGGTATTGTTCTGGCTTGCTGTCTTGCATGTAATCTTCAGTGCCTGTGGTTTGATCCAATAATGGCTCAGGATCTTGATGGTCCCCATGGCATAGCCTGTGTGTAAGTGGCCTGTACAGCCATGCTATTCTCTTTAAAATCCTTGATCCAGGGGATAAGGATGTTCCTCAGGGACCACTCTCACACTGAGACGGATCAGACTTAGTACACTACAGATGTGATCTTCTAGTGGTCACAGGGATGAAGGAATAAATACGGCCATAAATAGGTTAAAAATAGAAGAGTTCTGTGAAATAGTTGTTATCTGACTTGCAAGAGAATTGTACTCTGAAGGGAGCTGGGGGTGGCAGCAGCAGCATCCAGGGTAAAACAGCATTTTGTTCTCCACATGCAGGAGTGTGAAAGGGGCCTTAAGCTTACTTACAAAGGAAGTGAGACATCCAGAATCATAACTTCCAAATAATTAATGAGTGGAGAAGAGGAATGAAGGCCTTCAGCTCAGTGAAAAGGCAGTTCAGGGTATAGTGAAGTTCACAGACAATCACAAGTTCTTCCAGAAGAAATGGGTGTTCTGACTCCATCTGTGATTTAGACTGAGTTAAGTTTGAGCTGCCAGAGCCAATCTTTGGTCTGTGATGGATCAGTGATCACTTTTAGGTAATTTTACTCAGGTTTCTATCACTATGAATCAGTGAGTATGATGTTATCTATCTATAAACATTTCCTTCACACAAATCTTTTCAGCAGCCATGGGCTTGTCAGTCTAGGTAAAGGTAACTGTTGTGATGTCAGAAAGTCACAGCTTTATTAGGCTCTGTTAACATTGGAAGGGATTTTTAATTAGTTAATTAGTACTGAGGAAAAAAAAGCAAAACCCGTGTCTCCCTCAAACATAGCACACAATGTACTTATTAAGGACAATGTGTGTGCCAAGTGTCACATTTCAAACTTCAGCTGTTTTTACTGTTGCCCTATTCAAAAACAAGTATGGTTAGAGCTTCATTACAATGGGAAAAGTGTGTGTATGTGTATTTCTTTCCCACTGTTCCATAGCACAAAAGCTGTTGGGAATTTGCTCCCATTTTAGCAAGATGTACTGGTGTTGTGTTTTATTTTCACCTTGAAGCATAGAAAAAATCAGCATCAAAAGTGGATAAATGTGTGAAACTAACAGGCTAAGGAAGCAGTTATTTTCCAATTCTAACTAGCTGATGCTATTTCTGCGATAGTTCGTTGAATTCTCCAGCTAAGGAGCTCAAAGTACATAAAATTAAAATTATAATTAATCTATGTAATTCTGGAAGCTCAGCTGAGATCAGACTGTTATGTGATGTAGCGTGTTGCTTCTGTAAGTAGCTTAGTGGCTTCTGTGTTTCACTGCAGGGATCTTTTTGTGGCTGGATACACGGCTTTTAGGTCTCTCTTACATTATTCCAACCACATTACTTAGGGTGAAAGGGTTCATGTACATGTCTAATTTGACAAGATAGATGAAGTGAAGGCACCAGTCTTTATTGTTGAGAGCGGGAAATGAGGTGAAGGAGACATATGCCAAAGTTCAATCAGATAGATGCGAGCTAAGGACTGAGGCCGTGTCTTACAATTCCCTTAATGATAAGAGAAGGTATTCCTGTTTGGTTAGGGCAAACTAACAGGAAATGTGCCACACTGAAGTGGTGTCTGCTAAGGTCTTTCGGAATTCCCCTCTCTCCTGCCCTGCTTATTCACAGTAAAATATATTTTCATTAACAATGATTCTGCGTTGCTTTTGTACTATGTGTACAGGAAGCTGAATGAGAGTCTGGGGACCTTTTAACTGGATCTATAAAAAGTCTGTGTCAATAAAATCCTGTCAGATCTATCCTTCAGTACTGTGATTACAGAAGAGGAAAAAAGAAAGGTATTGCTCAATGTGACTGCAATATTCCAGCGTGTAATCTTCTCCCATGTGGTCATGTTTCCTCAGATAAGAAAAATTGCTGCTCTGGTGTCAGTGGGGATGGGGTCACTGAATGGGAACAGGAGTATTTTCATTTTTTTCACAATGGACAGTTGTTTTTTGTGTTTTCCTGACTGGATAAGCTATGTCCATGGTTACTGAACAAAGTTTATTTCTGTAGGAAATAGGTAACCATGTTTGTGCTGTGGGGGTATCAGAACACAGATGATTTGAAAGAAAGAAAGGGTCCAGAGGTCATCAGCAGAGGGGATAGGATGAGGAAATGCAGTGAGATATATTGTGTGGGTTCTGGCACATACTCCATGGGATGCTTCCTTTCAAGCACTGGTGAGCAAGAGGGATGAATAGAAGTTCTTTGATAACACAGCAGCAGGGTGAATTCATTTCAGGAGCAGCTCTTCACCTTGTATAAAGTAGTGCAACTGATTTATGCCCTCTGAGGATTTGTCTTGAAGCTTTAATTGCTTTCTTGGCTAAGTTCTGTTTTCCTTATGAGTGCTCAGACTATCAAAGGAGTGTTAAATGTTGTATTTCACCAAAACCTCTCACTCCTGACAACCTATTTGTTCACAAAGTTCTCTTGAAGAATTGCTGCAGAGTAACTTTATTTCTTTGATCCAATAAAAAGTGTGTCCAGAACTACAAATGGCTTTGTGAATGCCAACAGCATTCCTAAATTGTCCCTCTATGTTAAGTGACCAGTGGAATGCTGAAAGGTTATAAGTGCGGAGTTAATCTTACTAGATAATTTTTTCCGTTGCCACACTGTTTGTATCCTGTGTTTCCACATTCATCTTCAGGTTTCCATATTGCTCCAGGTGTAAGTTGTTCTTTGACCTCATGTAACATTATTGCTTAGAACACCAGTTAAACTGAATGCAGCTCATGGGTGCAAAGCTGGGTGCTAGGGAGAATGCTCTGAGCTCTGCTGCTTGAGTAGACCTAAACCCCTGTCCAAACACTACAATGGAATCTCAGGCTGTTGGATTTCTGCTGCGTGCTATGCACTTATCCTGTTCAACTTTAGGATCTAAAGCCCTTCCAAATTAACAACTACTTGAACCAGATTTACTCTTCCATATTGTGTAGCTCTTGCAAGGAGAAAGTGATGTATTTTCCCCAAGGGGATGACAGTATAAAACAACAACAGGAAACAAAGAGTGGGCATCAAAAATGGTATTTTTCAATTGTTTTCGGCAGGTAAGAGAGAAGGAATGATTCACATAGGATCACGCTAAAAAAATGTGAAATGTGTTGTTAAACTGAAATTGCAGACCAGTGTCTTAAAGGCAGGTTGTGAACTACTTTTGTTTCAATGTTGCTTTCTGCTTCTCGTGTGCAAAAGTGTATCCATGTTTTGGTTACACTTCAATCATAAATATTCATGATAGAAAAAGTGTCTGTGGCAATATCGGATGTGGCTGTATCCCTGGCTGCTTGTTATCATATTTCTGAGCCAGGTGGTGGAATGGGATGCAAGAAAGTTCCTCATCTGCCTCCATGCAGAAGCCATCTGTGTCTGGTTTAGCAGGAACATGATTACCTAAGGGTGGCTGGCTGGTGTCATAGTGGAGGAAGCCAAAAAGCACACACAGAGATAATTTCCATTATAATATATAATAGGACACTGTACCATGGGCTAGAAATGAATATACTCATTAAATAACTCATCATTATATTCTTCATATCCTCACAAAAACCTTTGAATTTCCAGACCTTTTATGCCTCTCTAGAGGTGGGTAGAAAGGTATGAAATTACACATCAGACCACTCATAGTAAAAGATAATTTCTGCATGGATAATGTACCTGCTGGGTCTGTAGCAGACTTTGTGTGTTACCTTTTTCCTCATCAGGTGCATATTCTTGGCATTGGGAAGCTGTAATGCAGTCAACACTTTGTTTTGCATGATCAACTCACTATTCTTACAGTCATAATGATGCCTAGAATTGCAGCATGTTTAATACAGCACAAAAAATTCATTGGTTCTTGTGGCATGCTTGAGGTGCTGCTGGAGGCTGCAGTGAAGGAAGAAATTAGGAATTGCAGTAAATTTTTGGTTCATGCAGTCCATCTGATGGAAGCAGACAGATTGGAGTTTCCATGTCACTTGTCAGCATTTTCTTTGATTGACACACTTAGAGGTGATGTCAGCTGAAGTTTGCCCAAGTGCAGGAGGATTTATGATGATTTGTGTTACATCCTGTGGACCTGCTGCAGATAAATAATGGCTATTCAGCCTGGGGTGGAGGCAGCTTCAAGAGGAGACCAACAGCAGCTCTGCAGTGCCTGGGAAAGTGCTGCCACTGTGGACAGCAGGGCGTGGTGGGAAGGTGAGACCCAGCAGGTATTTACTGAAACAACAGAGAAGCAAATCCTGCACAGGAAGAAACCTGTTTGCCATGAGGGCAGTCAGGCAGTGAAGACAGTGCCCAGAGGGGCTGTGTGGTCTCTGTCCTTGGAGGTTTTTAAAACTCATTTGGTCCCAGCCCTGAGTGTTGTGGTCTGACCACATGCCTGAGCCTGCCTAGAGCAAAGGCTTGATCTAGAGACATTCTGAGCTTCCTTCCAACCTGAAGTATTCTCTGATCCCCTGGCACCTTACACTAGAGAACTGTGTCATGTAATTTCTTGAGGTTGCCAATACATTTTGTTTTAATATAATCATACATCTCATAGAAACTCTTACAGCACTGATTAAAGAGTTCTATCCTGTTATCACTATTTTGTTAATTATGCTTATGAATTAAAAACCAGATGACATCTTAGCTCAAAGTTCTCCATTCCAATGCTCATAGTAAAACTAAAATCCTTCTAGCCTCTGCTTTTTTTCTCTTTCTCCTGTCTCTGAGAAAAACATCTCCAAATAGAGTTTAAAAATCCCCTGGTTGCTTGATGAAATATCAGCATAGAGGACAATATTGACGGGTCTAGTATTTGGTTCCATTTCAGGATTATTGATTTGTGTCCTTAAATTAGGTGTAATGTCTTTTGTTCTCATTCAAAGAAGGTTCTGCTAAGTCATAAGATATACTTACATCTTATAGAGTATGGGTTAATTATGAGCCACATGGAGCAGGTTATTTGCCAGACATAGATGGGTCTGGCATCTGGAAGTTCCCATTATTACATTGTAAGGATTAATACTAAAAAATAACCTTGCTTGATGAATAAGCAATTTTTAAAAATTATTCTTAAAAATACTGTATTGCAGGAATAAAGTTGCCAAAACTACAAGAAGAGAAGAAATGGTGTGATATTGTTCCAGGTTATCTATTAGAAATTCTGTGATTTAAAATCATGTAGAGATTAAAGTATGCTTTTTATTTTGATCTTGAAATGATCTAATGCACATGGCTCAGTTTTTATTCACCATGTTCAGGATTGGGTATTCATTCTAGTCATGAGACAGAGGATGAGATTTTAAGATCTGTGGCTTGTTTTTGGCATTGAGTGAAAGAAGAACATGATAGGAATCACATTCATAATGTATTTGAAAAAAGAACAGTGTTATATCATGTTGTCACCTCTACCAGCTTTATTTACGTAACCCTTTAGCTAATACCAGTGATACTACAATAGGGCTATTCTTTTGGTAAAGGAGGATTTAGGCAAGTAATGGCAGCAGAAGTAACTTAAATTTAACTTGTTTGTCCCCACACAATGAAATAAATTCCACTCTAACAAAGACATGTCTTCTGCCTCTTTTTCTCATTCTCAAGGGTATTTTTCTTCAACTATTATAAAGTACTTATCAGAGAAACAAAAATACCCATAAGGGATGCATTAATTTAATATATTTTTGCTGCCTAAAAGATGCACCTATCTGAAGCAGTTGCTTTGTCTCCTAAAATTAGGTCCATCAATAGCAGAATAATAGGTCCTGAAGTAGCAATCATCTGTTGCAATTTGTGTGTTATGTAGCAGGTTCTTTCCTGCTCAACAGCTTTCTGAGCAGTCATTTACTTTACTGGGCCACAAAGTGGGATGCAAGCCAACAACATGAATAACATAAAATAAAGATGGTGTATACAAATCTATCAGTAGCACACCTTCAGCTCAAATATTTGCTGTATGTAATGCTTTTGGTCTTGCAGTGCACAAAGAGTCTTTTGTCCAGACAGCCAATAGAAATTGTGGAGAATCACTTTATATTTTTTGCAGAATGCACTGAGATTAGCCAGAGCAGAAAAATACCAAAGTGTCAGTCCTGATTATGCAAACATTATTCAGAAACAAAGATTTTGCTATTGTAGCTGTATTTTTTTTTAACAAATACACTGTTTTTCAGAAATAAGAGAAGATGCCAAAACTATTTACATTCTAAACACACTTCTGCACCAATTGCTCCAATCTGTTGACCATATATTTAAGGTGAACCTGTTAGTAGGGGTTACTGAGCCCAGCAAAGACAAAGTGATGTTAAGGGTGGTAGCACTATGCAGTCAGAATTGCAGCTGCAGAATAAACCTGATGTGTTCTCTGTCTAAGATCTGTAAGGGTTAATTATAAAATGGTTTAGTGGTGAGTAATAAAATGGGTTAGAAAGGGTTAGTTATAAAAACTGGCCATGCTGACTATGATGGATATGCTGCTCCAACTACACTAGCACTGAGGGAAGTATTTTTTTCACCAGTTTTCTATTTTCAGTTGGAAATATCTGGATCTTGCTCATGGTCAAGTGGCTGAGACACCCAAATAACTTGCCCTATATGAAGTAGACTAGTTTTATTAAGTTACTTTTTTAAACATGTCTCCAGCCAACTTTGTGCTTGGAACAAGACAAGGTCCCCTCTTCTGTAGGCCCCCTGTGTCTGACAAATGAGGCAACCCTCATCACTGCATTATTTGCAGAACTTCAGTCCCCTGCTTTATGTTGCCAATAGGTCCAGCTTTCAGCAGACCTACACTGGCTCTTCAGATCTTTTAAATAGAACAATGCATTATTCATATGCCATAATAAGAATTCATGGCCCTTCTGAAAAGGAAATTACTTCTACCTACTTCTAAGACTTCTTCCACTGAAGAAAATTAAACGAAGCACTCAGATATGGTTTTAATTGCTTACGACTCAGTTGAGAAACTTCTAAGAATGAGTTTCTTTTTGCAATGTAACTTGAGAGCTCATTCATTGAATGTAATTATGCTGTATGATGGATTGGGAAGTATGCATGGAGAGCTAAATAAGACAGAGATGACAAAATAATGGTAATAAAAAGAATAACTCTTGGGTCATGTGATACTTCATCATAGTACATCACCACATTGTCACTCTTTTCATACAGACTAATATCGTTGTGTGGCTCCTTCCTATAGAGTATATTTAGCCAACAGCATGCATTGTCCCTCTCCTGGGCTTTGGTGTAGAAGTGGCTTGGCTGCATGCTTTGGAGCTTCCTGGAGCCTTCTGGCACCTCTGCGGAGTGAATGCAGACGTGCATTCTCGAGGTGGACGTGCCACCCCTCTCATCTGTGAGACAGAGTGTAATTTCACAGTTCCGGAGAGGCCGTGCCCTGCTCTTTCCCTGCCTGGGGGCTCAGCTGGAGTTCAAGATGAAGCTTCCAAAGAGCTGTAAAGGCCCCTGGGCATAGACCTGTGTGTGTAACACCATAGTGACCCAGATAAGGCACTGAAGTTGTTTACCACTAATGAAACCTTCATGACTCTTTCTATACAGCGTTAGAAAAGGCTTTTATAGATTCTTTAACACAAAGCAAACATGTTTTATCAGTCACATGAATGAACGTGTTTGCCTGTCTAAATTGCTGTATGGTACGAGGGCAGTTCCTGTTAAACTGTAACTAGGAGGCTGGCTGGAGAGGAATCACTTTGATACCCCAGTTAAGTGTTCACTGGGGCCTAAAGAGGAGGAAAATAACCCACATATTCATAGAAAGTGACTAACAGAGGTGGTGGAGGTACAGCTTCAAAGAGAGAACAGGAGCACTTTTGAACTGAGATATGTGGGGAGGCAGGGCTTGTTGCTGAACATTTTCTTTTCTGAATGCTAACTTTCGCTGTAACTTAAGAAACCAGACAACATGTGCTTTCCAGACTCCCTGGTTTTGTCTAGTGAGAAGAATCCCACTCTTCTGTTTCTCTTTTCCCACCCTATTCCAGATGTGCAGGACTTCATAAACCAGCAGGATTCCAATTATAATGATACTTTCCCATTCACTATTCATCCAGTTTTTTCTTGATGTGAAAATGAAATGTGACCCAAAATAACCCATCTGGGGGGTGGGGATATGGTCTACCATTACGTACACGTGATTTATTTTTCCAGAGTGTTTTAATTTTTTTTTTTTTTAGTACTGAAACAAAACAAAACCCCACAATCAGGAAGAACAAAGAATTGGATGTATGCAGGAGTCTCCTGTTCAAATGGATGGCAACTGAGGACAGGAATTGTCTCCTAGATGGAACAAATGAGCAAGATGCTGATACATAGTGATTATTCATTAATAAAAACAGTATCAAGACCCAGTAGTGATGAGACTCAGAAAAATGACTTCTGCAAACAATACCAGTGTTCTTGCTAGGAAGATACAGATGAATAACAAGAAATAGACCAAAGACCAAAATTCCTGACACTAAGTCCTGGAGCAAAATTTTAATTTACTTCTATATATCAGCTTTTTCAGAATCCCAGAAATATGTATAGTGTAGAATAACTGAAAGGAAAATATTGTACTATTTGTCCCACTTAAATACTGACTAGTGGATTTTAACGCCATACTGCTTTTTCTTTCCGGGTAAGTTGTCATGCAAAATGATTGCATTGCTTTGTGTTGTGCAGTTTCTACATCAGAAGTGGCATGTGTGGAATTTTACAAGCTTGTCAGACAATATCTAGAGAAAAGCTAAAGTATAAGTCAGGAATGTAAGATTATTTCAGCTCCTGTGCACTCTTCAGAACAAAAAGGACTGGTTTATAAAGAGTGAGGTATTGTATTTTGAATCTGAGAGGAGGCTGAATAAAGGCATGAGGTCTTTGAAAGAAAGGACAGAAAAGGCCCTGAGACTAGAAAGTAAAGACTCTGATAGGACCAGTGGTCATCTAGCTCCAGAAAAATGGAATTGATCATTTAACATCAATTTGAAGAATGCATGGCTTTCTTTGCCTTTCTTTTACTTTTATCTGAAAACCTTTCAACAATGTTTTTCTACAACAGCCATTTGGGTCTTGTTTGAAGATCAAAATCTTTAGAAAACTGGTTATAAAAGAGTCAATAGAGAAGCTGATTTGATTTTTGTTGCCAAACAATCATTAGAGGGTTTTTCTTTTAAATGGAATAACTGCTCTGACAATTAAATGCACCAGGATAAATAACAATGTGTTGTACTATTATGAAGAAACTGTTTTCAAAATCAGCTGTTTCAAATTACTTTGGCTCTCAGGTGTGCTTAGCACCTGTCCTGTGCCAGAGCTAATTGCTAACCTTATGGCCAATGCAAAGGTTTCAAGAGATCCAGAAAGTTGTATCCTGTTTTAAAGCCCAGTAGATCAAACTAACCTCTAAAAACAAGGTACTTCAGGCAGAGCTCTCAACTTAATTGCCCCATTTCTGTACCTGAGAAATATTGGTCCCATTCTTCATTCCATCACCTTAAACTGATGAGGTCTGGCTGCAGCTGGTCTCATTAAGGGATATTTAGTCCTTCTGAAAAATCCACTCCCTAATTACTGTATCCTTCCAGGAACATACAGTATGTTACTCTGCTACAGTGGTGGTAGTGAGAATGCATTTTATTCCTTTTGTCCCCCTCTCTTGGTATTTACTTGGTCACATACTTACTACTGTCAAATCTTGCTTCTCATGCATTTGAACAAAAGACAATGTTATCTTATGAGAGGAGAAATCTATGTAGCTGGCTGCATATCTTCAGACCTGTTCACAAGTAACCAAATATTTTAATAGGAGTGTTATACTTTGTCCTAATTCTGAATACAGGATTTTATGTTCCAAATAACTTTGTATTTTAAAAATTTTATTGTATAAATAACCTTTCTTTTTTTTCTAGAATATTTTATGTGTAAAACACTGATATGTACTTGGAAATGTTTTTGTGTTCCCCTTGCAGGGCTAGTGTCATTGTCTGAATTAACAAAAATTTGTGTCTTTAGCATTTAAATGATTGGATTTATTGCAGAACATGATGGTCTGACCTTAGCAGAGGCATAGACAATCATATACATTCTTATGGGCATGCTTGTATAATTTTAACAGATTGGTTTGAAATCTCTTTGCCATTAACATAAAAACTGGACTTAGAAGTTTCATATTGATATGAAAATTCATGTTTACACTAAAGGAGATTTCTTAGCATAGGGCTGAATTGTAAACCTAGAAATTATTGATTTGCCTTGCAGTACATATTCAAGGACCTGCATGGCAAAATATACCTTTTGAATTCACAGCAGCCAGAAGAGTTGCCTGTTGGTGTTATTGATCAGCTCTTCTTAAGGGAATCTGACATTCCCATTTTTTTTTAATATATTAGGAAATTAATATAAAGGTGGCATGGATGAGAATGGAAATGTTCAAAGGAAGTCTATTGGATCTTTGTGACTCCTCATACATAGGCTTTTTCTGTGCTGGCTGGTAGTACTAGCCCAGGAATTCTTTCTTTCACAGTGGTGCTGAGCTACCTTGTGGAATAAAACTAATACATGTCTTCTCCCTCACTCATTCCACTGAAAACTTTCTTCCAAAATTAAATGATGGAACTTCTTCCATGTTTCCAACTGCTAAAACTCTGTTGAGTTCAGTTTTTTGATGGTGGACAACTGGTGGGATAGGAGAAGAATCAGACAGAATATTCTGCTTTAGAAACTGATTTGAAACAGAAAGTCAGATTTAAAAAGGCTGAGCACTTGCCTGTGCACTTGACAAGATTTTAAACAATTAAGCAAGCAGCAATGGCTTCTGATCCCATGGAAACCGCTGTAGGAAAAAAAAGGCCTTCATCCACTGAAAAGTGATTAGTTTAAAGCATTCTGTCCCATTTTTGGCAGTTTGATGGCAGTTTCCATGGGGATGAGAGTAGAGGATTGCTGAAGTGTTGTCATAACTCCTGCAAATGACACAGATGGAGGTTAAAAGGTGTAAATTATATTTCAGCAGAACCTGTAAATGTATTAATTTTGGGAGAGGAAGAAGGGAAGGACAACAGCATATTTTTCCTCTTTCTCCATATTCAATGCATTTCTGATGAAAGACAAAACTAGAATAAAGTAAAGCAATCTTTTTTGGCTTCTTATTCATAGTTCTGCAATGTAGTAATATTTACCACTTTGAGAACATGAGGATCAGGAGTGCCAAATTTCTTCAAAAGTAGATATTGTTCTGCTCATTTAATAAACTGATCAGCTGAGTCAGAGAAAAAGGTTAAATTGCCAAAAGACCAGGCATCAGCAACAAAAACATGGTCAGCTTGTTTCTAAAGGCCTGGCTAGGTGACTCTACCACTCAAATAATGATGTTTTTCTCAGGACTCCTATCCCAGGGCCCTGGGGGCAGCAAGAAGTGCCTGTGTTGCTACCCAGACATTGAAGCTGCAGCAGGGCTTATCTCCATGGTCCTGCTGGCAATGGGTGCCCAGGTGCCATGCCCACCCACAGGCCTACATCCTTAAGCTGTGCCAGGGGAGGTTTAGGCTGGGCATCAGGAAGAATTTCTTCACAGAAAGGGAGATTAGATGTTGGGATGGGCTTCCCAGGGAGGTGACCAGGTCACCACCCCGGAGAGGTTTAAGGAAGTACTGGACATGCAACTACTGCCATGGTCTAGTTGACAATGTGGTATTTGGTCATAGGTTGGATTTGATGATCTCAGTGGTCTTTTCCAGCCAAATTGATTCTGTGATTCTAGGCTGGCCTTGGCATCTCCCCATTTTCCAGCTGGTGCCCCATGCCCAGGGCTGGAAGTGCCCAGTCGGGGCAGGCAGAATATTTTCATGTGTTCATGTCACTCAAATCAAGCACCGTGCCATTGTGGCTTTCTAACATCTCACCTGCCTGTGATATGGGGAAAACTGGCTCAAACCTGGTTCTTTCTCTGTTTCAGCTGATGGCTCAGCCTGGAACTGAAGGGTTTGAGTCACTCATGCTTTGATCATTTTTGCACTCAAACAGATGTCTAAAATGACTTTTTTGAGAGGAGGAGGGCAGGAAGAAACTGCACAACTCTGATGGACCCATGCTGAGAAAAGGTCTTACTGTCACCCTTCTTTGTGTCTTTAATTGGTAACACTAAGGACCTAGTTTGTGACTGTGAATTATGAAGTATCTGCAGGGAGATCAAAATCTCTTCAATAGAGCCATGACGTGAAAAAAATTGCTATGTGGATTACTCATGGAAAATCTAATTTTAAGCAGTGTTGGGTAGTTGTGATTTGCTGGAGAGCTGCATGGCATTGTTCCTCTCTCCTGATGTGATGAACATTGAGGTACTACATATTCCATACTAGCTCTGAATTTCCTATGAAGGGCATAAGATGTAATGAAGAGTGTACTGGCCTTTATTTGATGTTGTCTCAGTAATGCATTGTGCAAATGCGATTTTTTTTTTTTTGCTAATGGGTATTTGTGACAAATAGGCAATTCAGCTATTATTAGTTCCAGTTTCTTAAAAAAACCATATTTGTCAATCTCAACACATTTCAGTTCATCTTTACTCTTTTAAGTTGTGCTGTGGAACTGTACAGTTACAGCTGAATTTCATTTTCATTTCAAGCTAACTCCTAATCAATATTCAGGACATTTCTATGGTCTGCTTAAATCTTTTTAAATGAGGAAAATATTCTTTCCACTGTTCTATTTGGATAGAAAAAGACATCAATCATTTCACAAGGGGAACAAAACTGAGAGAACAAAGATTTGAAGGTGAATGCTACATAATTGCTTAGTGAAGGACTCTTGACAGGAATGATTTGTGTGTGTTCACTTCCAAAATTCCATGTGTAGTTTTACAATTCCATGAAGAGTCAGTTTTGAGTCATACTGTGGGAATGTAATTTACTAAAGTCCAAACCCAAGTTTTAAGATTTCTGATTTTTAAAATAGATATTTAAATAGCAGGATTTTGTTAAAATCAAGTAATTTCTGTGAATTGTTGAAATTTGGGTGGCAATAAGTGGCACAAACAGTGACTTAATTAATATCTGATCTTGCAAAGTAATCCAGTAATTAAAAAAAAAAATCTGTGGAAAGCATAATTGCAGGTTCCAATGCAGGGACTGTTATGGGAGAAAACATGAAGATAAGCTGCAATTGGAATAGTGATAATGAACCTTAGTGGTTGTCTAACTGAAAGCAAATATTTATCCTGATTTTTGGTTAATTTGCATGCAGGATGGAGTTTGCTAATGATAACACCACTACCTATAAATGATGCTATATTATCAAGGTTGAAGTAAGTAGAATTTTAGTTTATGCCATATTATCAAATATTTTTAGGTATTTTCATTGTTGACTGAAAAAGATCAAAGTGAGAATTATTCGCAAGTCTTTCACATGCATCTCAATAAACAGCTTTCAAAGCTGCAGCAAGATCAGTATGACTGGACATGTCAGTCACAATAAAAAGCTCTCAGACACTAAGTTCTTAGCTGCATACTGCTAAAGGAAGAACTAATGCAATGCTCAGAATAGTAAACTTTCTTCTAATAGGATATATAATTTAAAATCTGGTGAAACTTGGAAAATCATATTACTTAATTTACTATTGCAATCAAGCAGTTTGTATGAATTATGTAGGATTAAACCGTGGTACATTGCTTTTGCAGCACTTAGGTTTGTATTTAACATTTTTGAAAGAAGGAAATTTTTTTTCTGACTTTTTTCTTTGTTCTGATACTTGTGGTTGAGAGTTCACTGCTACAAACTGAGAAACTGCTGCATGAACTGCAGCCCTGTGGCAAATTTGTATCTTTATTGAGCTATGTGAAATGATATTCTAACTCACTCTAGAAAAAGGAGCTAGAATCACTAGCATGTCTATGACCTCTGAAAGGAATGCAGTAAGATAAAATTTCCTAATTAAAGCCAATCTTTGGGCCTCATCAATTTGCTCTGTATTTTTGTTACTTTCCTCTTACCAATAGACTCTAGACACTATCCAAAATCTTTCCCAATAAAGAATGCAGAAAATATGCAGTCTAAATCTTCAAATAAATGATTAAGCATACAGGAAAATCCTGCCTAAACTAATTTTAAGGTGGACTGGGAATTCTATTCTAGAAATTTATTTCAATTTTCCTCTGCTTTTCAATTTTTAAAATTATTTAATTATCATGAAGTAACTAGAATACTTAGATTTAAGTTGCTTTAGAAGTGTTAACTGTTGTGGAGCAAGTAAATTTGAATGGACTTCAGATAACAGTTGTTTGGAAGGAGGGGAAACAAAACTTTTCCAAAAGTTTTCTCTCTCCTTGCTATTTATGTCTAAAAACTGAAGTCTGGGGTAACATCAAGCTAGAAATAGTAAATCCTGAATGATGAGAATAGACAATCTGGCTTCATTTCAGTTGCAGAAGCTACTGAATTTATGACATATTTTATTTTAAATATGTTTTATTTTTCTCTTTTAGTCTTTATTAATAAGATCCTGCAGTGAAATTCCACACTGAAAATAAGATTGATATTTATATTTTGCTTTTTATCTTTAAAGACAGACAAGAAATCATTACAACAAGAAAATGGTCTTAAAGTAAGGGGTAGAGAGTCATTCCATCTTGTGTTGTTTTAAGCAAAAAAAAAAAAAAAAGGTTTCTGTGACTCTTGAAAACTCAGCTGGCTTTATTTGCCTACTGTAATTCTGTTTCTTGTGCCCTGATCTTCAGGCTATGATTGTTCTCTTTCCAAGCAAAAATGAAAATTTTCTGTAATTCTTAGATTTACATGTAAGCCAGACTCCACAGACAGGTGTCAGGGTGGAAGCTGCTTGTAGATCTCCTGAGACACATTTTGCATGTCAAGATTTTATTTGCAAACAGTTATTCTTCAGTATCATAATAATTAAAACTAGTTGAAAGTTTTAATATTTAGAAATGCAGAAAGTACATAATCTATGTATGCATATGGATCTGTCTAGTCTGCACATGTATTAATTTCTTCTTTACACAATATCAGAAGTATCTTGGGTTTTGAGGCTTGATGATTAAGGGCAATGAGAAACACAATGAAATGTTTTGTTGGTGACTTGATATGATGAATCCTAGCAGCTGGTACAAACCATCACTTCTGGAAACAATGTTTGAATATCTAAGTGTGATTGTGGTGCAGTAAATTGTGTGTACAGAGATTTCTAAATATAGGTGCAATAATTCAGAGTCAGTTACTGTCAGCCAAGTCAATACAGATCTTAAAAATGTCTAAATCTATTTTGATGATGAAAATAGGAGTTACTGAGACTTTAGCAACTGTGATATGCTTTTAAGAAACAGTGTGAGTGTTTATCCATGCCTCAGTAGTCTGTGATAGAAATTGATGTGACTGTCTTGATATCTGCATCTCTATATTTAATATATGCCCATACACATAACATATTTTTCAGGTTTAAAAAAGAAAGGCCTTTAGTGGAAAGTGCTATCTATTGCCATGTCCTGAGCTGGCAGTGCACCTCGAGCAGCTGACATCTGCCTTCACGTGTAGGAATCTCCTTCTTTGATGTACAAAGCAACAGGGACCTCATGTGCATCAGCATCAGCTTTATCCCTTTTACTTTGCCTTGCCTATTCCACAAGGACAGTCTGAGTTGGGCATGACCAGGAGCATTCATTTGATAAACTACTACAGTTGAGAGAAACATAATCAAAGAACTGGAATGACTTTGCAAAATCAAAGGGGGAAAAAACTCTAAACATCCACAAGAAAACAGAAAAAGGGTTTAAAGTGGGACTAAACCCAAGCTGGGTACCCAGAGAACAACTGGACTTTGTATTAAAGACTGAGGCAAAGAAGGCATTAAGTACTTAAACCTTTTCTTCATCCTCTGCCACTGTGTTGCCCCCTACATCCAGTAAAAAATGGAGATTCTCCTTAGCCCCCCTAAATGTTGCTAACGTGTTCATAGAAACCTTTTCCGTTGTCTTAACAGCAATAGCCAAGTTAAATTCTTGTTGAGCTTTGGCCATTTTCTCCCTGCAAAACCTCACAGGATCCTTATCAAGCAATTTCCTACACTGCTTCCTCTCTGCTGCAGTGCCTTTCCAGCAGATATCTAGTAAGTTGATGTTCTCCACAAAAAAAAAAAAAAAAAAAAAAGGCTAGTGATTGTGAGACTTGTCCTAACTGCTTCTAGAACATTCTGTCTGCAGCTCCATCCTGCTTGGGTGGTCTCTAGCAGACGTCCACCACGACATCCACATTGCTGGTATTCACCCTGGCTCTTACCCATAAACACTCAACCCTGTTGCCACCATCATTAAGACTTAGACAACTAAAACTGTCCCTAACACACAGGGCTACCTCCCTAGCAATTTTTCCTTGATAAACTCTTCCCATCAGAAGAGTTTTTGGCCATCCATCACAGCTGTCCAGTTGTGTGGCTCTTCCCACAATGTTTCCTTGGTAGCAATTATGTCATCGCTTTCCTGCTGCACAATTGCTTCCAGCTCCTTCTGCATTGGTGAAAATGCACTTCAGCTGAACTATTGATCTTGTCTTTTTTTTTTTTTTTTGGGAAGGACAAGCCCTGATTCCTATGCAACCATTCTCAGGAGCTTTTGTGTCTTCTAACATATCAATAACCCTCGTGCCTTTGCTGCTGCATGGATCTCAGCATGGGAAATTACCCATATTTCTTTTGAGGAGACACTTTTATGAGAAGGAAGAAGGCAGAATTTTTGGTAGAAAAAAGATACAAGGAAAAGGATTTTAGTAAATATAGTTCAAAGAAATACAATCATACAATAGGGATTAATTTCTTAAAATATATCCATCTTCATGAAATACATATATTACTCCTGCTGTTTCTTCACATATAGAAGTATAGTGCTGTGCAGTTAAAGTGGCTTTTGTGCAATTAATCATAAAGCAGAAGCTCAGTTAATTTGGCTCACAGATTCATTTTATTCTGGAAGGACTCATCAGAGTTCCATAGGAGTAGAATTAATAGTAATTTTCAGTGTGTAAAATGAAAATGTGGGTTCTAAAATGAATAAGAAATGAAAATCTGTATGCTAAGCAAATTCTCCAAAGAGTGACTATAGTGAATGAAAAAGTTTAAGATCTAAAAGCTATTTATCAGCTTGGGTATATCTGAGCCCTCACCTAGCCATCCTTAGCAGTGCATTTGTTTTGTACTTCTGTGGTGTCTTCAAAGACAGGGGGAAATACAGCTGTGTAGGAGATGATGTCAGCATCTCTATTATCAAATGATTCAGTGAGTGTGTGTGTTTGGAAAAAAAAAAAAAGAAAATATACTGACTTTGACCCCAAGTAAGACACCCGTGTCTGCCATGCCATTACTATTGATGGATCAGCACTGATAGAAGAAAAAAAAATCATTTGGACCCTCACTTTTGCAGCAGAAAAAGGTCTGAGATTTCTGCAAACACTGTGAAGTCATAATCTCCCAGAGTGTCTAGGGAAGATTTATAGAGAGATGGAGGAGACATCTCTGCCATCCCCCCTCCCGTATGCAGAGCACCCATCTACTGCTGTGCCAAAAATGAAGTGGTTTCTGTCTGATCTGCCTATTACACCCTCCTTTCCTGTGCATGCTTGGGCCCAAACCCTAAGTTAGTTTGGCACAGCCCTTTCCAAGCCAATGGAACTGCCCTGCTCAGGGGCTGGCAGCTGGGCATGCAGCTATTGTGTTATTCTTGGGCTCTCCAGCATGCAGAATGCAAGGAGGAACATGGTACTGGCCTCACCTTGGACTAGGTGAGATGATCCTAGAGCTGTGAAGGAGAAGGGAGTTTTGTAGAGGGGATGCACTGTTTTCTGGAATCTTGTCCTAGTTGTTTTGTGTTTACTTCAGAGGTGGAAATATAGGTTGCTGGGTCAGAGCCAAATCCTTTGGGAAAATTCAGTTGTTGTAAGCCGGATAGTCTGAATTTATGCACTTCAATTTTGTTTTAGCAATTTTGTTTTTCTCCTGACACAAGCTAATCACAAATCTGGATTTTTTAAAAATATATTTTGTGCTTGAATTTCTGCCAGATTACAACCAGGGGAGACTTGAACTGTTAGCCATATAATGGATGAGAGAGCTTCAGAAAGTATATGTTTTCTACACCTTAATGCATATAAGGACAATAAAACTACATCTAATGCTTTTTTAAACCAGTTGTATCGGAAGGAAAGTCTGGAGATATTGAGCAAACTAAAGTCACTTGCTAACTGTTTTGAGCAATTCTTCCACTTTTTGGTGGAATGTGGCAACTGTTAAACAGTACATGGCAACCACAGACAACAGGATGGGAGACAGGAATGCAAGATTCTTGTGGGAACTTTGGGGGGAAATAGAGAGACAGACTCAGCCATGAAACAAACTCCAGCATCTGTTTGTGTACAATTGGAGAGGAATAGGAATAGGAAAAATAGACTCCCCCTGGGTGAAATGGATGTTATTTAAAACAATAGCTGAGAATTTCTCAAATTACCAAAAAAAATATGATACTGGAAAATACAGACAAACACAACTGAAGAGGGGGAAAGAGAGAGCAAGAGAAATCTCAAAATTATCTGTATAGTGCTGGTAATTTTAAGACTGCAGGAGGAATACTTGTTCTAATATGTGAGCCTTCTCGAGATCTTTTGTGTACTTTTTAAATTAATAATTTTACCAAAATTGTTTGATAAAACATAAATCCATGGGGATTTCCAAGTGGGGACTTCCTAAATTAAACTTAAATAGGACTTAAAAATTATTTATCTTTTTAAATTTGTTGCTTTTTACTTGCAGTTAATTCAAGGGAAAATTTTGAACCTATAGCCTCCTCAATAAAAGGCACGTTTCAAAAGACTTTTATTCCCAGTTTTATCCTAGGATGTGTGACAAGCTTTCAAAATCTTCTAGTGTACTTTTTAGAAAAGACAGAGACCTGAATGTCTGGCTGTAAGCTTTTGGCTACTTAATGTTTTCAAAAAACTGACCCTTCTTTAGCTGCCTAATTGGTCACCACTTGTGAGTGGTGGAGCATGTGAAAAACTGCTTTATGGCCCAAAGGTCAAAAAAGATGATGCTCAACCTCTTTTGTGCTCTCCGGGTTCCACAGTACCTCACAGTTGTGGTGCATTGCTGTTTAGTCTCCTGGTTTGCTGTGCTCCTGAGGCCTTGACCTGTGAGATTCTGGGAACTGCTACTGAAATTCTTTTAGTTACCTGGAGAGCACTCCACAACTCAACAGCCCAGGTCTGGTGGTCTTTTTCTGTCATGTGCTTGTCCTTCTTCTGGAAGTGCCACAGCATTTTCTTCTTTCTCCTGAATTTAAAAGGTAATTTGACAGAAGATTTTTGCAACTGCTGCTCTTATGATGCTAGAAAGTGAGATATATAGCATAAATAAACCTGCCGTGTTTGAAGAATCTTGCTTTCTATGGCTGAACTTCTGAGCTTTTGTCAACTTCAGCGAGCACAGAAATCTGCTTGTACAGCTCAGGCCACAGTTTCGCAAGCAGGACTGTTTCATTTTTCCGTAATACAACATGTCAGCAGAACCATGAAGGGCAGAGCCAAGGGATCCTGGCTCCTGGGCTCCTACATTTTCTCTGGACAATAGTTTTCCCTTAGAAACCAATAAGTTATGGACTTAGGACTGCTCCATTTAAAACTGTCTTGGGCTTTATGGCTAAAAGGATTTTATTAAATAAGAGTGATTACTAAAGTATGTTACTGTTGAGGGGGTGGTGAGGATAGTTAAAACTTATGAAAAGGCTTTGCTTGCAGCAGAAAAGCACTGTAACTACTTAAAAATATCTCTGCTTATGTTTTTATTTTAAAAATGGAAAAAGTGAGTCAGCACTGCAGGCTCTGTATTCACTGCTAAGTCCAAACTCAGCTGCTCTGGAGAGTCTCCCCATTCCCTGCCCCCATCTGTGCTCTTGGTACGAGTGAATAAAGCTACTCCCAATTTAGCAACATGCAGTTGCTACCTTTGCATGGGCTGTAACAATCATCCTGAGAGATCTGCTGCTCTAAGAATTTCTTCTCAAAGTCTGTAACCTTTGTAGAAAAATACAAAGAAAATAATATGCAGGAGTCACCTTTGAGTGGTGAGTGTGTTCTGCCTCTGGACTGCTGGAACAAGAAAGTGATGGTGGTGGAGCATAGCAAAAAACAAATGGATTTTCATGTACACTTGGACTTATTTATACTTAGTCCAGAGGATTAATTCATTGTGGTGATATCTCTGGACAAACCAACAGAAATTACTCTTTCTAAATGCTGGAAGATTTTGTATCTGCACTCTGATTCTACATGGCATTTTGTGTTGTGATAAAAGGTGGAATAGCTGTGTTGCAGGGTCCTCAGCAGTTATTTGGTTCATAGGAAATAAAAGAGAAATATTTTCTGTTCTATGAAGTAGATATGGTAGGGTTATCACAGAGGTTTGTATGAAAATATGGAATGCATCATCTTTTGTCTCCTAATGCCAGAAGTCTCCCTGCCTAGCATGCGTTTTGTCTAAAGAAAAGCTATATTCTATATTTTTATGATTCAGTTCCTCCTACGAGTCCCAGTCTGACAGGGTTTTCAATGCACACTGCAAGCCTAAGCGAAATGCACACCGTGCTGTGAAAGAGATACATTACATAAGAGGCCTCTGAGGCTTACACAGAGCTGGACTGCAGTGTAAACTGTCTCCGGGACGGATAAAAACCATCTCGCAAACTAGGATTAGCACTGATTCTTGTCAGGGGCTCTTGATTTGAGAGAAGAGAAGGAAATTTGTGTGTGCTGTTTTAGTGAGTTTTAGCAGCTATATAAACCACAGTTCGAAATTCTGATGTGTATCTAACCATCAGCATGCCTGAACTGTGTTTGATAAAGGGAGCAATGAGCTCCAGTTATGCAGCCCTTACTCCCTCTGGTTCTCCTCTGCAAAGCAGAGAACAACCAGGACTATTTTCAAATGAGTCCTGAGCATTTGGCAACTTTGCTGCAGCAGGAGAGAAAGGGAAAGAAAGACAAATTCCCCATAAGTTAGTGTTTCAGCCACACTCTGGAAGATTTACTTTATCCACTGCTTGGCAAGCAATCCCAGCAAAGCAGCTGGGTGTCTCTGAGCCTGTCTGCAGATTCTCTACAATGGCCATAGCCTAGCATCTGAAAGACCCTGAAGCTCTGGAGTAACAGCAGTGCTTACAGTTTGACCCCTGATACTGTGAGTTTCACTGTGTGGAGGGAGAGATGGACCTTTCCTGAAGGTCACCCCAAAGCTCCTGGCCAGACATCCACAGAGAGACTGCTTCCTGTGACAGTTCACTTCCAGTCTCAGTGCAGACAGGCTGCTTCCACTTTAAAGCCCAACAAGCTGCTTTCTATCAGCACATACAGGATGGGAGTTGTCCTCCCAGACCTCCAGGCAGGACAAGCACACACACCTTTTTAGTTCAGGGGAGAGGACAAAAGTTGAACATTACTGAGTTTCTTAGTGAATTACTGTCATGAAAGAAGACAAAAAAGTGTTTTTAAAAAGATGAAAAAAGTGGGACATGCCAGAAACAAATCCCTGTAGTTAGTGACCTTTATCCTAAATATAGATCTGCATGGTAGAGAAATTGGATCATTTAAATTACTGAAACCTCAAGTCATGCCCATCAAACACCAAAGATTTCACTGGAGATACTTAGCACCATGCAGCCTTACAGGAATCCTCCACATCCAGTTTCAAAGCATGAAGGTAAATTAAGGAATGGATTTACAAGGAGGATGATATAGTATCAAAATATTAAACCTATGGTCCTCCACACCGTTATGTTTTCCTTCAACTTTCTCACAAATTTTTGCAGAAAGCTATATGTGAAAGCTGTTACATGAAGCTGTTTGATAGGGATAATGTGTCCTCCTGATACACAGAGCTTTCAGAAAGCCTAGAAGAAAACAATAAAATACTGCCAAATGTGGCCTATGGCAGAGCACAGTCTTATCTTTCAAATCTTCTAGATAGTTTTAGGCTGCTGTTTTTTATACATATTTATGTCTTAGGTAAAAAAAGATTTTAAATATTTTATTGGCTTTTTGTTCCTTTTTGCTTAGAGCTGCAGATAAAGTTGCTGAACTTTTATCAGCCAAACCATCTTCAAAACATATTTTCTTTCCAGGAGAAAGGCCTACACACAAGCCTTTTATGGCTTTGTGTATTTATAGCTCTAGTCTGTACTGTGAATGAATGGCTCACTCCACAAAACACAATGCAGAGGCATTTGATGAGTGTGATCATCTGTCACGGAATCACAGGATCACAGAATGGTCAGGTTGGAAGGGACCACAGTTGGTCATCTGGTCCCACCTCCCTGCTCAAGCAGGGTCATCCCAGACGGATGGTGCAGAACCCTTCAGTATATCCAGTGAGGGAGACTCCACAGCCTCGCTGCACAATCTGTTCCAGTGCTCCATCACCTGCACAGTAAAGAAGTTCTTCCTCATGTTCAGGTGGAACTTTCTGTGCATCAGTTTCTGCCCATTGCCCCTTGTCCCTTTGCTCAGCAGGGCTGAGCAGAGCCTGGCTCCATCCTGGGACACCTCCCTTCAGGCACTGACAGACACTGGTGCGGCTCCTCCGAGCCGAACAGGCCCAGCTCCCTCAGCCTTTCCTCCTCAGAAATGCTCCAGTCCCTAATCATCTTTGTTTCTCTCTGCTGGACTGCTCAGTCCAGTGGAGGTCACTGCACAGGGTGTCAGAAAGTGGAAAGAACCTTCTTAGTTTTCTATTCTTGCACAAAGAGAGGAAGGGAAAAGCTTATCCAAGTTTGGGAAAGATTGGGTGAGTCACTGCTGCAAAGCCAAAACTCTGCTCCCACACTTATGTCTTGCACAGCTCCCTGAAGAGAAATGGGGAAAAATGTCAGGACAAAGCTGAGTCATGACTCTGGCAACTGGTTATTCAAAACTTTCCAAAAGGTGGTGAGTGGTGGCCTGGCATCTGCTGTGCTCTGAGACAAAACATGCACAAGTCTCACTGGTGCTCCACCAGCCAGCAAGTTCACTATCTGCAATTGCTGCTAGTACTGGGAATAGCTTACATCCAGAAAGGTTTGGGTGTCAGTGCCTCGTCCTGTCTCTGTTACCCAGTGATATAGTATCATATTTTACACTTACATACATATTTACATTTTTAATGTCCAGCCTGCACACTGCTCACAACAGTGTCCATCTAACATAGCAAACTTAGGATGGCCTTTGTCATTAGACATATCTTCTGAATCCATCTGCTTTATTGAATCCCAGGGCCTAGAGGAACATCTGGGCCTTAGAAATAAGGCTGTTTTCTTACAAAACTGAAGGATAAGGAAAGATGGCATATTTGGCCAGTGAAAAGGGAGATCAAAGTAATTGCTAACGTGAACTGTGAAATATACAAAATATTGCAGTAAATCAGTCATACTCAAAATACTGTTTTGTATGTAAAACTGCTGTAAGAGAAATATTTAACATTTTGAAATGTATATTGCTTTTTATTAGAAATAATGTTTCTCAGTATTTGAAACCATGATAATAATTAGTTCTGTACAGCTTTGATATTTTATCTTTTAGAACTGGAAGCATTTATAATACTGCATGATTTTTATTTATTTGATATGTGCAGAGCATATGGAAGGATGCTGTGCAAAAGCTTGTTAGCAAGTGAATGACAGACCTGAGCATTTTGGGAAAAATTGATAAATCTCTTTCCCACTATTAGGTGTCTGGCTTTATCTCCTCTGAAAGTGTGGGCACCAAAAATAATTTAGGAGTGCATTTTAGGTAGTCTATTTTTGTTATTATAGGTGGATTTTATAGGAATGTGGATCTCGGTAGTTCTGACAACAAATGTAAAATTTTCAGTACAACTTCCCATGCAACTGTGCAAAACTGGTGTGTGAACACAGTATCAGCACATCATTTCTCAGAAGCATTCTCCCTGTGAAATACTATGTAAAAGTGGCCCTCAAACTATTTTTGGAGGTGATTTCTGTATGCTTCCTCTGCCACTTTATTCATCTGGCAACTTCCACTTAATTAATATTGCATACCAGTAGGGTTAAACAAGATCCAGGTCCCGGTCCCTTCACAGTGAGCAGAAATCCTATGAATGTAGAAAGTAGAGCACATGTTCCCTCTCTAGCAGGTGTGTTTAGCAGGCATCAAGTTGTTTCAGTTTTTTTCTATAAAGCTAGCCTTTACACATTACATTTGTAAATTACAGTTGTAAAGTGTAATTTGTCCCAGAAAAGAAGGACTCCTTCTCCTCTTATTTGGAAGAAAGTTTTGAACTGATGTCTCTTGGGAAAGCAAATGAGAGCAAAAAGAGAAAATTTTATGAAGTAAATGTATAGAAAACCCTGTGCAACATAAGTCCTCAAGTTCTCTAGACTTGGAATGAAGTTAGAGATTTTTGTTTTGTCAGGTATTTTAGCAAATATTGCCAAAACAAAGCAGAATTTTATTAACAAAATGTGTTTCAAAAGAATATTAGGATAACTGTGAAATCAAACACTTAAGAAAATCTTTCTTTATTTTGGTATCTTTTAGGGTTTTTTGAAAGAGCCCCAAGAAAGGATGCACCCCTAGATAAGGTGGTTTGGTTCTTTTGCAAATGCAGGCAGATTTGCAAGCCCTTGTTATTAGGGGGTATAAATGACGCAAAGTGCAAGTCATAAATGCTTGTTGCTGTGAAAGATTGGGTGCAGTTTTGGGTGAGCTGTGGTGTGATATTTCCATTTGATATCTAGAGACAGCCAATAGCAGCAGGTGGCGAGAGGCTGAGGAGCACAACATGTTCCAGCAGCACCTGAGGTTTGATCTCTGTGGCACACGTGCTGCACGCTGCACACCGAGCCTCTGGCAGGGCTTCCTTGTCCTCTTTGAACTCTGTGCACACAAATCTAAAGTACTTTTATTTAGTTCAGATCTTCCATAATGTCTGACCACTTCCTTAGAGGTATGTCACTGAACAAAGAAATAGTTCTCAGATATTCTGGTGCAGGCACTGATGGTTCTCTAGCAGATTTGTATTTAATCCTTTTTTTTTTTCTGCTTGCATTCAGCAGTTGTGCTTTCTGCAGGATCTCACTCCCTGCCACCCACAATAATTACAAGTGATGGGGTTTTAAATACTTTGCTGAGCTGTGGTGCTTCTCTGCACAATTTAGAAAATCACCACCTCCATGATCAGAAAATAGATAACATGTTTTGTACTACATGAGACCAGAAGAAGGATGGATGTTTCTGTAATTCATTGTAAAGAGAGAAGGTGTTACCAGTGTTACCTCAGGCACTGTAGATGTGCCTACTGTGCTATTTTACTGCTTATAACAAGATATTCTCTGGAGTGAATGCATCACCTTGGGAATGTGTTTACATTTAGGGATGGGACTAATTTCATTTCACAAATGAAAGGATGGTACCTAAAGGTCCAGCTTTGCTTTGGGTTCTTCATCTATAAAATGTAAATCTTTGACAAATTGGAATGAATTGTTCTAACACAGGTGATATGGTTTAACCTCAGGATATGAGAAGCTCTGTTGTAGTGCTCTCTTCACAGTGTCCCCAAAGCAGAAGATCACAGAGCTCATTTTGCACATGTAGCTGTACATCCAGTGGAAGCCTTTTGTGACAGCTTTCTATTGATGAAGTAGTGTGGAAAAGGCTCACATGTCACTGAAACGTAGCAGAGGTTGTTTGGGGTGTTTAGATGGTGAAAACTTAATTTTAAATAAGAGTTTTGACCAGAATTGTCCTGCTTACCTACTCCTGCACCTGGGTTTTGAATTATTATTTTTTTCAATATAAGTATGTGGGCAAGTTTTGTCTTTCTTTTCTTGGTTGTTTTTTTTTTTTCCCTCTTCCTCACAAAAAATGCAAGTGTGCTTTTATGTCCCCAAAGAATATAGCAACCTCTAAATGGGACAACCACAAAAGTGGCCTACAAGGTTGTATTTCAGTTTTGCAGAACAAGAAAAGGAATAAGGATCTAGATGGGATCTGTACTTTCATTTATTTCAGGATGGTACCCAGGACTGGTTGCTGCCCTATGGTTATTGCTGCCCACTGAATCTGTTGCTGAACTGCACAGTCAGAAGCCCCCACCTGCATGAGGTTAT
The DNA here is from genome assembly GCA_003676055.1 of Chloebia gouldiae. Taxonomy (NCBI): domain Eukaryota; kingdom Metazoa; phylum Chordata; class Aves; order Passeriformes; family Passeridae; genus Chloebia; species Chloebia gouldiae. The sequence continues at coordinate 14,792,905 of QUSF01000008.1, read as the reverse complement.
ATTAATCTAGACTGTACTTGCAAAGAAGGGGACCTGTCTCTTCACTGTTTTCTTCTGATATCTTCTAATGCTGGCTGTAACTTCCTCTGGATGTTGTGGGTTTCAATCTGCTTTCAGTTTTAGTGGTTACATTGGTTTGTTACAAAGCTCTTTTCCTAGTTAGGCTGAGTGCATTTGCAAGCTGTATGTGATAGGAGAATCTAATATCTGTTTTTAATTTGTATTCCCTAAATCTGTGTTGTCGTATGTGCCTTTTAATTTTCACTCGTGTAAGTGAACAACTGAGTGAAAAAAAACCCTGCAATTTCCTGGTTTTCTGACACACTGGAGTAAAAAGAATTGGTTTTTCTGACACAAAAGGCATCTGGCCACATTTCTGCAGAATTTCCTGTTTTGGACTCTAAATTAGACCTGATTTAAACCCCAAATACCCTGAAGTAGGTCTTATTATAATTAAGATATCAGTTGAGAATTTTTCTTTTCAGTGAAAGTTCTTTTCCATTTTCTTATGTACCAGAAGAATTTATATCTACACATTGTTTGCAGAATGCAAACAAATAATAAAGAAATAAAGACAATCTTCTAAGATTAATATAGAGATGGAGGGTATACATAAGTATATAAGGTGTACATGCAATTAGATTTTAAAGTGTTTTTCCCAGGTGAAATTTTGTGACTGCCAAAGAGAAAATAAAAATTGATGATAGGTGAAAAAATATTATTATATACTTCTAATGCATGAAAACCTTCATATTGTGCCAGGAGAAATGAGCGTATCTGGTTTATACTTGGTGGGCAAAAAGCTGAAGTGAGATTTATAACTTAACTTACTCATATATTTATGCCATTTTCTGTTGTTTTCTGTACTGTGTTTTTCTCTTTTGGTTGTCTTCTGGCATATTAGTCCATTCCCTACAGAGAACACTAATTAAAGAAAACATGTAACATTTTAAGTCAGACTGAGAGTGGATTGTGGAGAGAGTGGACTGTGGAGAGAGTGGACTTTTATTTTTTGGTTGCTATATCCTTTTTTTGAAATATTCTGTATGTGTCGAATAGCTACTTATAATGTGAGACTTTTTCCATAAGGTGTCCAGGCTCCTCTGTGAGATGATGCCAGGGCCAGCACACCCTTTGGGAGTAGATCCATTCCTTTAGGCCCAGAAGGAAAAGGGCCCAGTGCCTGTGCATAATTCTGTAATCTGTAATTCCTGCTAAGGCAGTAGCACAGTGAAACCACATAAAGGCTGGTCATTGCCCTGGCCTGGGCTGCCGTGACAGTGTGGTGCAACCATTTGTAAGGAGACTCAGCTTACCCCAAACTCCAACATCCTGAGGCACAAACGTCACATTTCTCTAGGAATCAACATTCTTACCCTACTCCTTAATGCTTAGCACAGATGTAGGTGTGAAAGCACATTTGCTTAGACCAGAGGCTCCTTGCCAAAGGCAGTTTTCTGCAGTTTTACAGTGCATACAGTTTGTGTTTACCATGCTGCAAAAGTAACTTGCTTATGATTTGTGTGTCTTCTCATAACATCACTGGTTTCAGAAAATATTTTTTTTCTTCTTTCTTCCTGTGGCAGAATTCAGGTGGAAATTATAGTTGCATGGTGTCAGTGTTGATAAATAGGACTTGTCTTCTTGGACAGCACCACTCTAAAATGATCTTGGTCAGATACTACTTTGTGATTTCATTGTGGTTGTGCACTGATGATATTAAGCATTCTAATTTTGAGGAGTTTTATAATGTGGTTGACTGTATTGCAAAGATATTTTCCTCATCCTTCTAGGTAGTACTGGAATCATGCTAGCAGCAATCAGCTAAACATGGAATGACAAACCACTGATATCTTGGTCATGCATAAGGCAAAACTGCCCCAACTCTCAAAAAAACCCCTCTTGCCTTCTGAGTTACAACTTATCATATTGCTTTGCAGACTTGCTATTGGCACACCAAATCGAAATTATCTCCTATAGCAATATTTAACCCCTTAGCAGTGTATTTAAGTGATGAGCCTTCATTTTCTACAAGGTGAGAGGAACTCCCATGACACAATAGTTTCAGTGGAAACTCGGAGCCCTTGCCTCTTTGCTACACTGTGTCAATAAAGTGCTTTTGAGGCTACTCTGGTTTATAGTTTTTTAATCGCTCTACACATTTCTAGCACTATGTAAAAATAATCCTTAGTAATATTACTTTGTAATTAAAATAAATATATAATTGAAAAACAGCCTCAAAAGAGAGGATTACCTTCAAAAGAGTTTTTCCACACCACCGGAAAAACTCAAGTTAATTTTCAATTAAAAGAAAGAGGCTGCCTGTGAACTTTGAAGCAGTTTCCTCAAGTTTGGAATGTAATTAATGTAATTGCATTTTGAGCTAACAGAATATTTCAATAGTTGAAATAGAAAGCCCTAGATTAATAATTGTAGTAAATGTGGATTACGTTATCCAGCCGTATCAAAACCCAGCGCTGTGCCCAATATCCCAGCATTGTGGCTGTGTCAGGGAAAGGAGTTGTGTGAAGCTCAGTGGCTGCAGCTCAGCTGGTCCTGGTTGCCTGTGTTTAGAGACACCAGCATGGCTCTCCTTACCCCTCCCTCCTGAGGAGGGCCAGGTGGAAATGTGTGACGGGTGAGGAAAGCTGTGCTCAGGCTGGTCCTGCCCCAGGATGCTCTCAGGATGTGGTGAAAGGCCCTGCTCTCCCATGGGAACTGCGGGGCCCTCCTATGTCCTCCAGTCTAGACAGAGATTTTGAATTTCCTTTTCCAAATAGTATGCAGTATGAGCTCCAAAGGACTGAAATAGCAGGAGGTAAATCAAATATTATATAATTTTTGTTTAGTTATAGCCAAAAGCAAAAGAAAATATGCATTTACAGTGTGCAACATGTTTACTAATGCCTTAGTAAAGGGGCTGAAAATTCTTCTCCCTTGGAGAAGTAATACTGTGTATATTCTACTTTTAAATTCCTTTTACTGAATGATTGAACCATTTTAGCATAGCCAATTATTCGGCTTTACTTTTACATAGCAGAGTATATCACAGAGCAGATATATTAGGTCCTGAAAGTTCCAGAAAGAGAACCATGATTTAGTGCGATTCTGCAGCAGAAGTACAAAACCTGAGTTTTGGCAAATCTCAGTGAGTATTTAGGAATGTGAGTATTTAGGAAGTTCCAATGTGGTGACCCGGTGAACCCAAACTTTGCATTGGAATTTCAGGGCATGTTCCCACCTGACAATAATTTCACGCTGGGTGGTAGCACTGGTGCTCAGGAGAGCTGACTGACTTTGGTGTGGAGCTGTCAGACACTGCAGCTTGTCCCTCAGCTGCAGTCTGGACCCAAACAGGGATGTTCTTGGCATACTTCAGAGCCTGCTGATCATACATCCAAGGGACTCCATGCCTTGCAGTCACAACTAGGCTTTCCCTGAGAAAGAAGATTTTGTCCACTTTTGTCCTCTTTACCAGTAGTTTGTTGAGGCTCCAAGTAAATCATAGAGCTTGCTGTAGAGTTTGTGGCTGAGTCTGGAACTGAACCAGCATCTTTGTGTCCCAGCCTATTGTCCTAGTCACTCTCTGTTCTTCACAGTCTGACTCAGCGCTCCTCAAACATCTCAATTTCCATTTCTCCATTTTTTCCTGGTTTTGTGTTTTCCCCCCAAGCAAACTTCTGGCTCAACTTCTATTTTTCCTTCTTGACATTCTTCATTATTTAATCTTTAAATATTCAGTAAACTCAATGAATGGCAATATAGCATTGTGGAAAAAAACTGTTACAGTTGGATGATGCAACATACTCTCATTGCTTATTGTGTTAGAGAAGATTTATTCTGTTTTATCAGTTTGTGAATAGGTTACCCTTTTCCAAATACCAGGATGTCTTTATTTTTTCCATCAGCTCACAACTGATCCTGTAAGTTCAATACTATTTTTTTTATTTCTTCAAATTAAGGCTCCTTTCCAGAGGGGAAAAAGAGGATACAGAGTTCTCTCTGGGTAAATTTATAGAATTTGCCAATGTGTGGCAAGTTTGGGCTGGAAAAAAATGTGGAAATGATAAAATGTCATCCAAGATAGAAAAGAAATGGAGGAATTCCTTTTAAGCTCAGTCATAAGAAACAAAATTAATCTTAAAGATGTACTCCCCTACAATTTGGGGGAAGGTCATTATAAACAAAACTAGCAAGCTCCAGTTGTAAACTATTGATGAGACAGACATTAAAAACAGAGTTTATTTTGGAGGATGATTTTATGCTTGAAGGCACTAGTTTCAAAAGCACACAATGTTACTAGTAAGAGGAAATATAGCACCTCACTTGACATCATTGTATTGTTTCATGAACTGTTCTTTTGTTTTATCTCCATGCTAGTCTGGGAATATCTCTTCTTTGCAGGTTAAAATTATAACGTGTTGGCATTTAGCTGGCATCTTCTTGTTTTCTTAGTTTAAAGCCATGGTCAGAGAAATTTACTTTGGAGTAACAATTAGATTTAATGATGCCAGTACTAATATTCTTCATAAATTTATTAGCAACTTTTATGCCTTTCAGTTTGGTGAGAATTGGTTCAGTTAATTTTGTCATTTAATCCCACTCAAATAAAACTACAGAGTCATATATATGGTTCTGTATATACATTATGGATGGGAGAGAGAAGGATAGTCCTAACCTCTGTTTTCTGTAGTCTGTTTCATGGACAACATACTGGGTTTATTACAGTGGTTACAGTGTTCTATTTCTTCCTTGTCTTTAGCCTCCTTTTTCTCTTCATGCAAACTGGATGTAAGAAACAGATTTTTTGTTTGTCATTTTTCTGGTAATTTTGTCCTGTCTATCGTTGATGGGAAGCTGCAGTGGTACTGCTTGCCAGCAACAGTCAAGTCTTAATGAGGTATTTGAGAAGTCCCAATGGAGAGCCTGCCACATGTAGAGAAAATATAGAATAAATGCAGGAAATACGCAGGCCAATGCTTTGTTTTATGGATTGTCCTGTCACACATAACACAGAACTGTTCGTGTAGTCATTTGTATGACTGTTCTTGATGAATATCTTTCAATAGTAAATTTCTCACAGGAAACTAAGTAGATGGTTTCATCCAGGCATTTGAAAACAAGCAGCCCCATCTTCTGAGAAAATTCATGTCTATTTTATAGATTTATGCCCAGTTCTAAACTTAATTGATAGTAGATTAATTTCTGTTTCTCCAGGTTTGTGGTAACCTTTTCTTTCTGAAGACTCTCCTTCTGAAGCCTGTGGGGGTTTGGGTAGGGAAGGATCAGAAGCTGAATCTTCCCTCCTTTTTTTTTTTTTGTCAAGGTGCTTTTCCTACTGTTAATTAACAGTAGGACTTTGACAACAACTGAGCTTTCTGCAAGCTCCTGCATGTTAGCACCCTGGAAACCCTAAAACTGAAGCTAACTTGTGCAGCTGTAGTGCTTTAGGCAGTCTGAAGGGTGACTTGCTTTCTATATCAGGGTTATGCTCACACTGCTCCCTGGCAAACTGTAAAGGTAAACGCCCAAAGAGGGGAAGGTAGTGGCTGTGGGGTGAGCTGTAAATACAGCAGTCTGTGAATCAAACCACTCTCCCTCTCTCACCCTTTCTAGAAATCTATCAAGCTGGCAGGCTGCCCTGCTTGAAATAAATGTGGAAAATATTATGTAACTCTGCCCTGTGCACTGCACTGACAGTGTAGGCACTAGTCAGGCTTTGGTTACACTATCTGTTGTGGCTATTTTTGGTGACCAAAGGCTTCTCTCTTTAAATTTATGTCTGTATTTCCTTTGCCCCCACCCTCGCACTTATGCTTTTTAAAATTTTTTTTTTCCTTTCCCATCAACAACAGAACGCAACTCATCTTCTGCAAAAAAAGAAGAAAAGGCTGTTTAAGGGCTATTCCTTTTTAAAAATAATACACCCCTTCCCCCCACAACAACAACAAAAAGTAAACAAAAACCCCTAACAAACTGCTGGAGGAGGGATTTATCGCCTCTTGACTGCAGCCAAGCACTGAAGCAGCCAGTGTGAGCTGCCCTCCCCTAGAGTTATACGCTGTGTCAATACCTCCCTCTGCTGAGAGCTCTGCATTCTTCCTCTCCTGCTTGCCTGCATTTTGCTGCAGCAGGACTTGCACGGACCAGAAGGAATCTGTGACACAAACGCGAGCAGCACGCTTGCTGCAGCACGGCTGCCCTACCGAGGTTATACCCTCTGGGGAGTGCATAAACTTAATCTATTTGTCCTTCCCCAGTGTGACTGTTTGCAGACTAAAATCCGAGATTAGGAAAAGACGATAATTTGCAGTCAGATGACTTTTAAAAATACTCTTTCAGGAACTCCTGTGATGGGATTCAGTCATTGTCAAGGGACAATCTGAAGACAATTCTATGTGTGTGTGCCTTACAAATTATTTTCCTTCAGTCACTTAACTAGTTTTTGTTCTAGAAATAGTAAAATTACTGTGTGGTTTGTGATCCATTGTGCTGCATAAACTACCATGTAAGACTTTCAGTATTGTGTTACTCAAACAGATTGAATTATCTTAATGATTGGAAAATCTATGAATCATCTCAACTATAACTGGTGTGGTTATTAGTGACCTCAGTTTTTCAGAGGCTGTGGGATTAGGGAGCCATGCCAGTCATTTCTCATCTCAGATCATTATAATATAAAGATTTTAAAGTGACCAACACATTTTATTTGTGTCTGTTTTAGGTACCCCAATTGGACATACTAAAAAGGGTAGTGATTTCGTCAGAGGTGAATGTTTGAACTTAGTGGAGAATCAAGCAACTTCCAGATATCTCAAGTTAGCCCCACCCCTCCCCAATTTTAGGAGAGGAATAGAAGCAAAAGACCCTAATTTAAACCCAGTACTTTTCTTTATGTTTATCACTCCCTTGGAACTTTTGCAGTGTCTGCTTGTGTTGTGGGAAAGGCTAATGCACTGCAAAGCCATAGAGAAGCCACAGCAGTTCACAGCTTTTTTTAGTTAAAAAAATTTAATATTTCCTCATTATGTTCAGTGCTTCAGATCAGATTAATTTTCCCTCTGTTTGATGGCAGATGGCAAACAACCAGTTTACATCAACTTCATTCTAGAAGAAGTACAAATCGGGTTGCTTCTATTAACTTTTTCAACTGAACTTTTCAATATGTTGGGGGAAGTTTGGTAACATTGGAGGTGAGAAGAGTAATAAGGAAAAACCATAAATTCTGTGTACAGAAAATTGTTCTGATTGGATGGGGTTCAAAAAAAGCAAACAATGCAGATCATGGGTAGAAAGCAGACAGGAGAGTGCAGGAAGGAGCACAGCTGTAGGGAATAAAAACACTCAGGGGAAGGTTGTATAAGGAGGAGAAGAAATCATCATCATGTGGTGAAGTTTCCAGGAAGGTGCTATTGTATGCAAACTTGCAAGGAGAACTGACCTTAAAAAGGAAGGACTACTTGCTACAAAAATGATGGTAGGAATTAGGCTTTGTGGGAAGACTAGAGGGTTTGATTTAGAGTGTACTGTGAGGTTGAGGTCTTGTGACTCTCTGGAAGATGGCTTTCCCTAGGAGGAGAAGGCTTGGTCAAGGAAGCATGGCTTGAGGAAGGGCATCCTGTAGACAAACAGAGGTGACAAAGATACCTGTGTGATTCATTAAACACATATTTTTTTTTGTGGAGGTTTGCTTATTCTTAACTATGGTGCAGTATATTCTACCATTTTTTGCTTCATACCTTGGATATTTATAACTGGTAGAAAAATGCTAGCAAAGTTATTTGGTTTACAGAAGGAAAAGCTTCATGTATTTGTACCTGACATTTTTTCAAAATTACATGATCTGATATTCAGATTTTATTTGGATGTTAAGCCACTCATACACAGGTTTTATAAAATGCTGGCTGTGACAAACCTGAGAAGCAGAGATGCAAAATTACCTAAATGAATATGGAAAAACTTTTTTTCTAGACTTCATTGGCATATTGGATATGCCAAGGTTTCTAGCACTGGGCTGGATGTTATTACTGCTAAAGAAAAAGGCATGTTTTTTGCCTCTGACCTTTCCCCCCACCCCAGGCTGTGGTGCATGAGGATGACCTAGAGAGAGATATGTAAGTGAATTTTTCAGTAATCAACATATGAGCATTGCTGCACTTTGTGTTAGCTTATTCTCTGTGAGAGTTTTAAATGGTTGTGGTTAAGGTACAAGGTACCATTCTGTGCTTTTGTTAACTGAGATACTCTGAGTACTCAACTGAATGTCTCCTCTAAACAGAGCTAGATTTAGATGGGGGCAGACAGGCTACAAAATGTGCATCCTGGCTGTAACAGGGCAGTCAGAAATGCATCTGTAATGCTGTGGGTATGTAGCTGGGAGTCAGCTGAATGACAAAGTCTAAAGCAGTGACTCAATGGGAATCTGATGCTGGCTTTGGGTCTAGGTTCAGCTCTGTGAGCTCTGTAAAGCTTCCCCAAACTCCACAGGGCTCTTAAGGGACCTTTATGGAAGACAGATGAAATGAGGATATTAAAAGCCCTGTACTTATAGCACAACTGAACTTAATTCAGTTTTATCACTCTTTGAGACAACAAGGTGTATATTTATGTAGGGCTATTCACTCAGCAGGGTGGCCATACAACAGGATGCTCCTAATGAAGCTACAGTTTTAGCATCAAAAATGTCTGGACTAGCTGGGCCTACAATGCAAGAAACACAGGAATCTCCAGGATATCTAGAGTAACTTGATAGGGGCACACTTCTCTTGCAAAACCAGTGCCACATGTTTATACTGCTTAGTCTGGAAAGTAAAACAAGAGACTCTAGGAGATGGAATGTGTATGAGAAGGGCTGATTATCAGTTACACTAAATACTCAATGAAACCTGAGGCCACACAAATCTCAACTGGCTTCAAGTTTTCTTACAGTCGAAACTCGGATCAGGTTCCTCGAGAGTTCAAGAATTTCTAAGCAAAACTAGTCTTGCTGAATGCATAGAACTTGAATAGCTGCTTTACAGTACATGCTCAAAGCACTTGCTATAAATTAATAACTTTCCACAGCACTCATATAATTTAGAAATATTTGATTAGCCTCTATAGGCAAACAAAAAAGTGGATTTGTTAAGGGTTTTAATATGGAGTGATGCACTTAAACGTTTCATTGGATGACTAACCTCTATAGGTCGACCATCTAGGTTCCTGTCTGGCTTTTAAGCATGCACAGACTTTTACAAGTGTTGTCCTGAGCTGGTCATGTCAGCAAAGTCTGGTTGTGGTGAGAGAGAGATGATCTATCTTCAATGAAAGCTTTGTGACAACAATATATGTCCTGATTTTGGTGTGTAAATTATTTTTTTGTTTTAGTATACTTGATCATTATACAGACAGGTGAGCTATTAAATGGAGTATTTGCATATGATTGAAGATTCACTCTGTAAATTATGTGACTTTAATCCTGGTGTTCTCACTGTCCCTGAATACAGTGGCTGCAAAACCTGGTAATATGCGTAATGTTTAGGTGTGAATATTTGGATGAACACATTTTAATGCACATTTTCTGCTAGTTGTTCATTTCTGGCAGGAGTCCTATGGAAAAATGGGCAGCATTATCATACAGAGTAGTTAGTTTGGATGTCTGAGTGTCTACACGCACATATCCTCCCCCCTGGGTCCCCGAAGGAGTTATACAATGTACACGTGCAGGATCAACAGGATGGCCCCTCCATTAAGTGACCGAACAGGAAACCAGGAGAGTTAACTCCTGTTCCTGATTCTTTGAAACTTTCTGCCTGTCAGTCTGGGAAATCCACTTAGGAAGACTGAGGCACATGAAATCTATCAGTAAAACAGGAGACTAGGGTAACTTTGTGGTTGTATTTGAATAATGTAAATGGGCAAGGAAAAATGTGGACATGTCTTAAAAATAGTGTTAAAACTGACTTTGAAGCCTTGAAACACATGTCCAAGGATAGAAAATACTTTAAAGATATTCTTCAGGATTATAAAAAAAAGTTGCTTTGGCTGTTTTCCAATACCAAAAGCAGATTTGATTGTATTGAAATGCAGATTTGTATTTTTTCTGTTATTCACTCTTGAAATGTTTGTAGAACTCTTTATCAAAATTTCTTTTTTTTTTTTCCTTGAAATGTCCCTTTTCTGATATGGGGCAAAAGACAAATGTTACTTGTTCTCTGGCTTTCTTAATGATGTCTCAATATGTGTAGTCTTAACATTCCACCAAAACAAAGTAAGTCTTCCTTTCTAAAACTACCAGAGGACTGAAACTCCTCTTATTCTTTATTCCAGTTAATTGTAGGAACATTTTTTTACCACCTCTAAATTCTTTTACCACCTCTAAATTCTGTTTTGGTTTTAGTGTCAGTGATCTATCATGGCTCTGCTAGTGTAATGGAGGGGGATTATACTTGATCATGAAATCCTAGGAGTGCTAGGACAAGTGAGACCTGATGGCCTGTGGTTTTGTCTTGTCAATATGTCTCAGAAGGTTTTTGTGCAGTGTGTTCCTAAACTTTCTCTTTCCTTTCTGTGCAGATTCCTGGGCGCCTTACAATGTGTGAGCTCATTGTAGCCTTTTTGTTTAAATGTCAGCTGTGAAGTGTCCCCATTTCCTTCAGGAAAAGTTTCATGTATGCAAGAAAATACTACTTCTCAGTCACTAGTTCTGGTCAGCTACCTCAAAAAATAGATGGGACAGTTTATTCTTTGTGTCTTTGCTCTACTTAACTGCCTACCTTAAATATAAACTTTGGAATCCCCTAGGCCACTTTAGGCCATGGGAATTGTGCCTTAAAACAGATGAGGTCAATACAGAACTGCTAGATCTTTGAACTTTTTTCCTCTTCCTGGGCCACAGAGACAACATGTTGAAGTTTCTCTGTAATTTTTAAAGTAATATTCAGGAATCCGATTTCTTCTTTTAAAGGAGAAATTCAGATGCTTAATGGATGACAGATGCTTAATGGATGACATTGCTTACTAGCTACAGCATTTAAAGTCTAATTGCAACCTGATCTGCTTCTCTTCTCTAGATCTTCCTCCAGCTGAGCAACCTGCCAGTCCTTTAGCAACTTCAAGCACCTATTTTTGTGTATCAGTTCCTCTGTCACTCCAGAATTCCAGCTCTGTGTTTCCCAGCAGTGGGTTCCAGGAGGTGAAGTGACTGGCACCTGCCTGTCCAAACAGCAGGGTGTCTGTTCTGTCTGTCTGCGTGGAAGGCACTGGGCTGGCTTTGTGTTTATAAACTTTGATTGATAACTGCACCTGTGCGGCTGCCAAGGTCAGGCTGCCTTTGGGAGAATGTTTTATCACCACAGGCACCTGGCTTGGCATAAGATTTAGAGACATGGGCTGTCTTTGATGACATGGTTCTGGAAAGTCTGAAAGACTTTGTTGCAAGACATTGGCCTGCAAAGTCTAACTAAGTGACAGCGTTGCTTTTTGATAGCTGTCAGAAACTTGGAATGAAAAAGCAAGTCTAAACTCCATCTACTGATGTTAATACCCAGTAGAATATAATACATTTTCCCCACTGATGAATATGCTGCTTCTGAGGTTCTGGGGTGAAAGAGGTTAGAAATTCGTTGCACTGTTTGTGTTTTGTAAAGCAAGTACACGTACTGTTTTCACAGATCAGTATATTTTGACTTGGTGAGGAAGGATGGCTGGGAAATCAGACCAGGTTACTCAGGGCTTTATCCAGATTAATTATAAAAATCTTTTATATAGAGGCTGCACAGACACTTTGGCTCATTGGGGAGGAGAGTTTCTCCCAACTTCTAGTGTGAACTTCTCTTGTTTCATTTTTTTGCCCATTATCTCATCATTCCAACACATATCACTGTTAACTATCACGTTCCAGACCCTCAGCAACCTTGCCTGCACAGGCATTGATGAGCTCCAAAAACCAGCTCTTCTCTTTATTGAGCAAGTTTGGGTTTCTCAGCTTCTCCTTGCTGAGCAAGTGTCCTGGCCATGGTGTCCCTCACACTTTTATTAATAGAGAACTGAAGAACAGAGATCTTGAGGGGGTAAAAGTTGGAGGGACTTTGCAAGGAAGACTAGGGTAGATGGGAGGGAAAAGGAGCCTTTGAAAGTAGCTAATACTCCTAGAAGTGCCTCCCACCCTTCAAAGACATGGAGGAATTATTTGTAAAGAGGGGCTGAGACAGGCAGAGATAGAAGCTGGATGTGGCGCAAAGAGGAGCAGATGATGCAGCTGGGAAAATACATATGGCATTTATTGGCAGGCTGAAAGGAAAAGTGGAGAAAGCTGTGGGCTGGACATTATTGTCCTGCTTCAGGACCTTGACCTGAGACTGAGATGATGCAATGACTTAGTGATTACTTTAAGAATTGGTATAAATTTAATGAGGATGCTTAAGTATGCTATTATTCTTTGAGCTGAGTTTTCTATCCTTTGCTGTCACTTATTGAGACCAAAGCTGCAGAAATCTATATACTTCCTCTTGTGTTGCTAAGTACTGAAAGCCTGAATATATGCTATCCTTTCTAGAAATCTTGCAAGTTGGCACTTCATATCACTGATGGAAATTTAAAATAAGAGAAATTCTAGAGGCTGTCTCTCAACTCTTCAGGGCCTTGATGCATCACTGTAATGACAGTGCTGTGTTGACTACAGTTTGCTTTTTCTTATCCAACTGAGGTCATATTTTAGTTAGAATGCTCTGATCTGGAATAATTAGAAGTAGAATTAGTCAATAGGATGTTTAAATGTTATGTTACTATAATCTCTCTAGAAGTATTTTGAGTTGTACTTGCAGTAAGAGAATCATTTTGGAACAGAACACTTTACTGCAGGGTCTGACTAATGTAGGGGTTACATATGTTGGGTTATGTGGTATGTTTGAATATTTTGTGGTGGTTTGTGGTCCCTTGATATCCATAAAATCAGTGCTTGTACTCGTGACAGCAGCCCTAACATTCATAAATAACCTATGCTACTTCTTTTTCACTTCCTGATGGATAATTGGTATGTTGCCTAAAACTCTAGATTCATCAGAAGCAGTACACTGGAAAATATAATTCTTCCTAGTGATTTGGGTAATAAAAATGTCAGTCAGGCTTAGGCAAGGATGCTAAAGCTTTTCTATTGAAGTCTGTGTCACAGGATAAATATGTGCATGTGTTTTAACCCACACTATTTCAAAGAGTTCCTTTGGCTGGATCAAAGAGACAGTTTGGTCTCCATGTATGGATTTGGGTAGAAAAATGATGCTGAGATACTTCTACTGTATATGTTCATAGATAGTGTGTTTGAAGGGAAATGCATAAAAATGTTCTATGGATGTTCTAAACAACAGAGGAAAGATCTAGGCTTCAGAAATTATTTAGAAGATGAAGCTGAAGACCTTAAATAATTTCTTATAATGACTGACTTAATATGTGGACAAATAGATGTCCTTTTGGCACACCTAACTGTAAGCAAAAAAATGCACTGCTGTTTGTAGTTTTCATCTTTATGCTATATATCACTAGTCCTCGCTCTCATGGGGCACTTCAACTTACTAAATATCTGCTAGAAATACAATAGAGCAGAGAGGAAGCAGTGTAGGAGGTTCTTGGAGTATGTGGAAGATAACTGCCTGACACAGCTGGTGAGTGAGCCAGCCAGGGAAGGTGCCTTGCTGGACCTGTTTGTGAACAGAGAACTTGTGGATGAGGTGATGGCTGGATGCTGACTTGGTCATAACACTGACAATTCTTGGAGAAGTAAGCAGAAGGGTCAGCAGAATTGTCACCCTGGACTTCTAGAGGGCAGAGTTTGGCCTGTTTGGGAGACTGGTTGACAGAGCCCCTTGGGAGTCAGTCCTGAAAGGCTAAGGAGTCCAGGAAGGCTGGACATCCTTCAAGAAGGAAATATTAAAGGTATCTGGTTTTCTTCAAACTGCACAATCTGCTTTTCCCGCTGCTGCTTAGTTTCCATTTGGCTATTGTCTCTCTCTGAAAAAGCATGTTGGCTCTGCAAGTTTCCTGCTGCCTTGACTGTCTGCTTTTCTTGTGTGTTCTTGCATCATGATTGCTGGTGTATCAGAATGGTCTTGTATTTACTCTGCTTATGGAGATAGTAGAGAAAGTTGCCCAAAGACTAATCTGAGGAAAATAGTTCTCAAGATTTGACAGGAAACTTCATGACATGCTAGAAGCCTAATTCTATCCAAATTGCTCATCTAAAGCACTAACTGGTAAGACACAAAGAAACATACTGGGCTTTGAAAAGTCCTTTTGAATCCTTAATTTTATGGATAATGTCTTTGAATTCAGTGGATTTACCCTGCTCTGCCACAAAAAAGGAAGATGTGTGAATGTGACTAGTTAATTTTTTTCCTTTGGAGTAAGAGTTCTGCTTCTTCAGTATATGGTTACATACTGTGCTAGCTGCACAGAAATGTCAAGTGTTTCATCCCCTTTCTAAACTGGGACACTGCAGAATGATAACCAAAAGAATTGTTATCTTGATGGTCTCCCAGTCCCTGTCTAAGCAGATCTTTGGGTATGGCCCTCTGCTGTTGTCATCCATTTTTGCATGGACAATACTTAAGCCTATTGGTAGAGGTTTTGCAATCTGTAAGAACTCAGCTGAAAATTCATGATCTGTCACTCTCAAACAAAATGAGGATGTCTCAAAGCTCAGCTGAAGTGAAATGTGAACAGGAAGTCAAAACTGAGCCCATGTACTCTAGTGTCATCTTTAATCTGTTCGCATCTAATAGACCTGTTTCTACTGAAGCTAATGGAAAAATTGATTTGCTTAATGGAATATATTTGTCTTAATTATATGCTTGTTTTAATTATATGTTATGAATCTATTATCACTTCTAGAAATCCCTAAGTGGGTGAGATTTTGTTGTGCTGTTCACTATAAAAGCAAATACATGAAAGCAGAATTGTACCCCAGACAGCTCAGATTTTCAGCACTGTCATTTGAGAAGTGGATAAGCTGAGGGTACCAGGCACCCCAAGCTCCCCTCTCCCTGTCCAGTTCTTATTTTTTTCTTTTTAAGATTTAAGGATATAAAAGTCTGTAGGAACTGTTGATTTTGGATCACATCTGGTGATTATTTTTTTTAAAAAAGGAATCTTTTGCAGTAGCATTGGATGAACTACAGTTTCACTACTATGCTAAAGTGGAGCATAAAACATGAGCTTCTAGCTTCTCATTGAGTCAGGGAGTTTATATATTTATTTTAATTTCCACCACTTTCCATTTCTGTGCGTGAACACCTTTATGAAGCTTTTATCTTTCCTACGTTCTATCGTTCGTACCACAGGGTTGCCGCCAGCTGGCTGAGGTCTAGTTTCCATGGCTGTAGTGGTGGGGGCAGTTCAAGCTGCTGTTCCCCCTGCCCAGGGTGAGCGGAGCTCCTCAGGGGCGGCTGTGCCGTGAGCAGCGCGGCGTTTCCACACCAGCCCATGACCTCACGACCGTGAAACCGTGCACGGAAACCACCAAATGGGTACCAGCTTCTGAATGTGCCTTCCTGTTTTTCTGCTGTTTTTTGACTTGAGCTCAGAGTGTAAACAGACCTTTGTTTTTGTTCCTTAGCACGTCTCTGTGGCAGCTCTCTCCATTCAATCAGCAGCAAAGTGAGACTTTTGAGTACCACTGCAAATATGGTAGTCTTCTGCCCTGAAAACCTGTAGGCTAGCCTCAAGCTCTTTGCTGAGCAAAAATTGATTGGCCTGAAGTAGTTGTTTTGCTTCATTAAAGAAGGGAGATTTGGCTTTTTAAATTTCTAATTAATATTTAAAGCATATAAATTATTACCCTGCTATGATACTGCAAAATTAATTTTAATACACTCTTAATTGTAGTATCGAAGAAATGCAACAAACCAGAAAGTATCTTAAAAAAGCCTAACCAAACCCAAAAACTTATTGTGTAATTTAAATTTTTCATAGTTAAAAGTAGAATCAAGTGAGGTCAGTGGGCCCATCAAAGGTCTGTTGTGTCATATACAAGCTGCCGCGTAGGAACTATTTGTTACTACAATATGAAATATTTAAAATAATGCATGGTACATTCACCTACACTGGTTTTTACTATCTCTGGCTTTGTATTCATTTGTTTTGGTGAACTTCAGTATGAAAAAAATGAGTTGAATGTATTTATACTAAAATACAAATTGTAATTAAAATATTCAGTTTAAAAGTAACTTATATGACAATGTAGATTTGCCATCAATTGAAATCTTGATCTCCACTCTGGATAGCTTGCTGAAAAATAAGCTTGGCTTTGTCAGATGTTTTGGATTCACTGGGTAAATTTCTTAGTTTTTGCTGGACATCAGCCCAAATGATCATAGGTTTCTTTGTTTCTGCTTCTTGTGCAACTGCCATTGACTTTCAGGCATGGAAAATAGGAGATTTTATGTATTCAGAAGTCATATGTATAAACTTGCTGCCAAATAATTGAGTAAAATTTGGGGCAGTCAAGTTTGCTAAGGAAGCATTCAGTGTCTGGCAAATGAAAGGATCCACAAAGGATGAATTATATGCATTCAAACCCATTATGAGCTAGTTCTTAAAACTAAAATGATCATTATTTTACATACAATATTCAGCCCCTCTTCTAGAGGCAGGTTGATGGAGGGTTTCCCTACAGGGCTGTTCTGTGTTGTTTGCTGTTGTTGTGCAGCCACCAATCTCTGTTATCAACATGAACTGAAAGGGGAGGGACATCTCTGATCCACACACCAGATCTGTAGGGGATAGAAACTTCTCTGCATTTCTTAGCTGTTATTTGTGTAATGCTCACATCCTTTTACTGCAGGCAATTTGGATGATTCACCAGCAGCACTTTGGAGTCAGCTTGGGCTGAAAAGTAGTCACTGCACATTGTTGTTCTGTGTAGACAAGTGTGGAATGAAACCCAAACCTTGTGAGTGAGATCCACCAGTATTGGTGGATATGGAAGCAAGGGAAAATGTGAACACCCAGGATTCCATTTCTTCAGACCAAAACCTCATACTTTGGTTATGTTCCCCTCTCTTCCCTCAAGCAATCCCTTGTTTTCAGTTTAAAGGAATGTTTTTTAGACATATTGAAGCCCTTCAGGGATTCACTAGATTACCAAGAATAGACACCAGGTCCCAGACATCAGCTTTCCAAGCAAAGAAAATAGAAAGAGGTATTAAATTAAGAAATGAAAAAAAAAGAAATCCAGATTATTCTGAATTAATTCAGATATCCTGTGGCTGTTGCAGGCAGAAGTTGTGAATGTGTGGAGCGTGTTAAAATTTTCTTGTTTGAATAGCATACATGGTTTGACATGACAAGACATCATAGCTTGCTGATTGAAGAGGGGCTAGGAAATTTTACCTGCTAAAATGTCTTCAGGTACAAAAGGAGACTATTTTTTCATTGGCAAAAGTTTAGTGTGGGAGACTGGACGTAATCCAGGTACTCAACGACAACAAATGCCCATCCTTGATGCAAAGGGTTTTCTTGTAAAATATAATGTAAAAAGTCTAGAAGTGTTAGGGATGCACAAAGAAAAGAATTTGAGCCTTGGAAAAACAATTTACTTTTGACACTTTTTGCTCTTAGGAACAGCTAAGCTGTTAACTGAATAACTCTTTCCCTTCCCCCTCCAAATTTGGGTTAGCCAAACACACAGCATGGAAAGGCTTCAGTCTTGTTAGTCTTGAAAAATTAGAAATTTGTTTTCAATTCATTATACAGAGAAGTCTCTGGATATAATTAAAGGTAGGACTGCGTTCTCCACTGCTGTAAATATATTTTCTGATTTTCCAGTCTAAGAAAAACTAGAAAGAGGAAGAAAATAGGAACAAAGAAAAATACTTTGTCATTTGCCATCCCATTTTCCTGCTTATGGTTGCTGATTGAATGGATAGAGGTACCTTTTAGTATGTTTACATACATAAATATACATATACTTAGGTTAAGAATTTTGAACCATAAGCTCTTAAAAGCAATTATCTTTTAAGTCTAGCTTTTTCCCCCCAAAAAAGTTTGAAAATTCTAGATTTATACTTTACAACCTGTATCATGTATTCTGAGAATCACATTCAAGTTCCTTGATTTATTTTTTCAGCATAATGAAATGCTGAACTCCATGTGTCCCTAACTTCAGGTTGGGCAGTCAGCACACTACTAATGACTTTAAAGGCTGTTTCTTTGGAAAATTTCTACATTAAAAAAAAACTGGAGGGTTTGTGACAGATCCCTGATTTTTTTGTGATATCCATGCAACAGAATATTGTTAATTTATTAATTTTTTTTTCCTGCTGCAAAAGATTTAACCAGCTACATCAGTAAACAGAAACTGTTAAAACAAATTGGATGGATTTCTCTTTCCCAAGCAGCCCATATTGCATATGAGAAGTCCTGAAAAGTGTAAAGGTTCTACTCTTAGAAGATTTAATTACATGTGGTTCTAGTTCAGCATTAAGATTTGTTGCTAAACAGCAAGTTTAAATATTCCTCACTTTTAGGCGGTCATTCTTACACCTGGTTCTTTGGAGGCATATTTTAAAGATGGGTTGACTGTTAGTCATTTGGGACCCTTGTTTTGGAACAACTAATAGGAAAAGGAAATACATTATAGTTGAAGACTCTGGGGACAGGGGTACAAGAGAATATACTATAGCTGATGCCTTCAGGGAGTACAGGGTTGCTGTTGCTGTCTCTGCTCTGATGAGAATTAAGAAATGCCATGTGTTAATGCCAGAATCCATGTTTATGTCTACATTCCCCCCCCTCTTCTTTATCCTAAATTTTTTAGATATCCTTAAGGTCTGGGCTTATCTTTCACTAATCAGAGTGCAGTCCACAAAACGAAGAAATGGTCTTGCTTCAATAACAAATCCTAGGGAAAGGGGTAATTTGATCTCATGGAGCAGAGGGTAGAATGCTGGTAACCCCTGGGGCAGAAACTCCTGTGTTGGTGGAAGGCAGTCCTTGCTGCCAATGTTTGTGCTGGGAAACGCTGCTGCTTTTTGTTTTATCAGCTCGTTTTCTGACTTCCCTGCTTAGTGACTTGTCTTCCTGAAAACTGCTTCATTCAAATGGAATAATTTGCAAGAATATTTGTAAAGATTCCCTCTGAGCCATCGCTCAGCGTGGGCAATAACAGCAATAACAGCTATTTCTATTAATATGGGGGAGTTTCCCCAAGGCATCAATTCATACTTTACAGAAATGTTTTTGCAAAGTCCTGCACAGTCCCTTTTGTATATTGCAGTAAAAGTTTGTGGTTTAAACCTCTTAGAGGATGCTTATATATAGCAAGATGGAAGTTCCCCTCATGTGAATGCTGTTAGTGGCCTGACAGATTCTTTGTATTTTTATTCTAAGGTCAAAGAACTACAATGAGGTGCTATTTGGCAAAGGTGCTAGTTAAGAAAAAGGTTTATAAAGTGTTATGTAATCCATTCAGAAGCAATGTTTCCTTAGCTGTCTTCTCTAGATCTTGGAGCAACTTTGTTTAAAATCTTATGAAGCCTCATAAGTTATTAATGAGCTGTTGAGCCCAGGTACTACTCTATTTTAGTAATCAGTCTAGAACACAAACTCTCATCCCCTATTGCTCTAAATTAGTCCAAATAAGTTTTATTTCCAACTGATGAAAAATAATTCTCAGGCATAAACTTCAGAAGATTGTCTGTTACTTTGTGGAAAGACTCCTTAAGAGAAAAAAACCCAGTACTAAACCTGCTTCTCCTAACACTAGCTACCAATGGATGTCCCTCTGATTTCAGTAAATGTGATCCTTATTTATATTGTAGGGTAATCAGATTGTTTTGAAAATGGAAGAAGTCCATTGTGATAGTAAATGTAAAGTCAAAAAGGCTCATTTGGGCACAGTGTGTCCCAGAAATGCAAGTGCAAAACCAAGATAATGCAAACCTGAGTTCTAGTTGCAACTGTGATAGTGATCATCTCTGATCTGGGGTGATAAATGTCAACTCTTACCCCTTTCCGGTCTTCTAACTGACTTATATACATCAGCCTTGTTCCAAAGGTTAACCTAAATGTACCTAAGGGATGAAACAATTTTAAGAAAAAGTTGCAAACTATGTGAAAAAGCACTAAATCTATTTTAATCCATCTGGCCATCATTTGTTTAATGTTTTCTTTCTGTATTCTCCTATCCCCTCTGACATTTTTCATGTATCAGCAAATGAAGTGTAAAGCTGAGATGAAGCCTGGAGATTGCCCCTTGCATTGCTAAAACTTTTCCCTGAAGAAGGACAGGTTGTCTTGAGATTTCCAGTTAATCTTTTGGGTCTTAATATATTCTCAACAACTCTTATTTTGCCAGTTTCGGAAATATATTTGCAGCATATTTCTCCTAGGATGAATGATACTCAGTTTTGAAACAACACATTATTACAACCTACTTATTTTGCTGAAAATAGCTTTTTCTGAAGTTCTTACTCCTATGAAAATTAACTTTTTAAGGTGGCCTAATTGACCTCTTGTCACATTAAATTTTACTCTAGGATTCTAATTTGGCATTTGGGGGTTCATTTAGATTGTCACTTACAAAAATGAGAGACAAATGAGGCCTTTGAGTCTATTCCAATTTTAATTTTTATATAAGTGCCTCAAAAGCTCATAGCAACCATCTCAGGTTTTTTACTCAACAAAATATTTCTAACATTATATGTGCCCATTTATCAGCTATATGCTGTGAAATCAGGCATAGCTTAACTGGTTTTGCAAGGTAAATAATTGCCATATCAGAATCTTAACTCTGTAAGATATATGGTGATAAAAAAGACAGCTAAAATTTATATAGATTTTCATTTAACATGCCTCACAAGAGATCTTGGCAGCTTCTGTCAGCCTCTCATAGCAACAGCAGTGAGAGAGAGCATTTGGCTCTAACAAGAAGATTATCTCATTACATAGGACAGCAATATAGAGACAAGAGACAAAATACTCTGTACTAATTTTAGGTTCCACTTGAATCTGTGACATGTATTTAAACTTGTCTTCACAGCATCCTCATTTGGGTTGAATCTCTTCAACAACATCTGATTTGAACAGATCCTCAGTGAACAGCATAACTTCTTGGTGCTGCTCTAGCTTCCTGTTTGCTAGTGGAAGGCTTTTACATTTATTTTGGTACCTTTCTCTTGCAGATTTTTGCATCAGTATCTAACAGAGCAGAGTTTTTTCTGAAACCAGTATGTGAGAAACCACATGTCCAAGCTGGCAGAGTTCAGACGACATTTCAAGTGAACTTTAGTTTTTTAGCCCTGTGTGTTTAAAAAAAATGTTATTAAGAATCCACATAAAGTACCCTCTTAAATGCTACTGATTTATATTAGTAATTTGATTTTATCCTTTTTAAAAAATCATCTTAAGTCACTTCTAGACAATCTGTACACATTCAGTGAAGTTATTTTAACTCTGTAGCATATTTTGTGTTAGTACTGGGTGGAAATTCTGGGTCACCAAACCCAAAGCTGATCGAGCACCCATGTGTTGCTCCAACAGCTCAGATAACTTGAAGTCGACTTCTTTTCCTGGCTGGGGATTCCCCAGGCACGGGGAGCTCTGCAGCTGGTGCTGTCTGCACAGCTGGCTTTCTGCATGAGCACAGTGCTGCAGCTGCTCGTGGGGTGCCTGTGGGACCAGCCCCCAGCCTGAGCACCAGGGCAGCTCTGGGGCTGCTCTGACACTCACTCAGGGGTTGTGCTTTTCAGAGTCTGCTCTCATCCTAAAGGTTCTGGAAATACTGCTTTAAAAATCAGAAAAAGGGGAAAAAAAAAACCCCTCCCTCTACAAATTTTTGACTGCAGTGATCCACAGGTGGTTTGGATTACTTGACTATAATCTGAACTGTTGGAGTTATATATGAAATATCTCCCTCTCATGCTCTACTGAATAAGCCCAACATAAAAGCTTAGGACTTAGGATGTTAGGCATATAAATCCTATCGAATTTTAGTGGAATTTAGGGTATTATTTAGCCTCTTCTGAAAAAAATATTTCTAAATCTGTGCAGGATTAGAGGAAACTCCCACTGTGAACAAAACTTTTTCCCAATAATGCACACCTTTTCCTGAGGCTTCTAGCCACTGTTACAATGTTCAAAATACCACCTCATGCCTGAGGAGTCTGGAAGAAATCTTTTAAAGTTCCCCTCAGTACAGTAGGCTGCAGACTGGTCTAATTTGCAGCAGCAATTTCTACTGCCCCATGAAACTTTGGATTTTCCTTTCATTTAAGTTAATAGAATTTATATAACTATATTAAGAGTTGCTTGAGGCAAAGAATATATTAGATAAAGGCTACAACAGAGGGTTTTCCTTTTTCTTTTTTTTTTTTTTTTAATAGTGATTTAAGTGGTTTCTGGTGTTGTTTTAATTGAAATTCTGTAAAATGTATGTTTTTCTTAAAAAGCAAACTTCCCCTCTGTGACAGCCTTCCAGGCTTTAAAAATCCTAGGAGCTACAATAGCCATCTTAAGCAATATTGCCAATATTTCTTCATCCTAAGGCTCTGTTACCCCACCCAACACGACTGCTCTGCCCTGCAGAGTCTGCCTTTGGGCTCCTACAACTGCGTATGGTCTGCCCTATCTTCTGCTGTCACGATAGGGAAGTTCACAGGTAGTGTTAAGTATTGTAAAAGTAGTTGCCAGGCATCTCTCAGATGCAGAAGAGTGCTGTTTGAGACAGTTTTATGTTGCTATTAGCAGTCAGCTATCAGCGTGCTGCCCTTGCCCTGTTCCTCTCCTAGCTGAGCTAGCTGCATTCCCAACTCCCAGAGGAGGAATCTCCCGGTGCTGTTTGGCTTCCACATTATTTACACTGAAACATCCTTGTAGGAATGGAAAGAAGCAAAGGTCATGTTAACAGCCCCATGTTAAAGGTCAGCAATGCCATGGTAACAGTGGAAATCCATCCAGCTGCCTGCAGAAAAGTTGAACCCCTTACGAAGAGGAAACAACCCAAATAAACAGGGAGATAGATAAAAAGCAATATCTTAGCCCTGAGCCACGCGTCGAGTGGAAACGTAACATTTGTGAGCTCCTTGGGTATTTCCTATGCCTAACTTTGAGCTGCCTTGCTCAAAATAAAAGCCGCAGCAAATATTTCGAAAAATAAGCACCTTGCAAATGTTCTGCCTCTCAACCCAAGGCTTTCTTTTCACTGCAAGTGTGTCATGCAGCCAAGTGTTGTTTAGTATCCTTCCTGTGCCTTCAAGTGTGACTTTTATGGGTGACGTTATGTTTATGGGTCTTTGTTCATCCCCGGCCTCATGTACCCCACTGCTGCTTCCTCTGAGGCTTTGCCGCCGCGCCGCAGGGTGTTAATTTCCTGTTTTGAGTCTGTCACAGACAAATTCAGAGCCTCGATTAAAACACAACACACAGATACATGCTGCTGACAAAGGCACTAATAAAACTCTAAAGTTTAAAGGTGGCCCTGGTGTTTCCTCACCGAGCAGCATGAGGACCTTTCACCTCTTGAAGACATGCTGTTTGCAAGGGTTTCTTTTCTTTTTAATTAGGGCTCGCCTGAATGGCTTTTAGCAAACTGTTCTAGCATTTGGTGTGTTTGGTTTATGGATGTATTGACTATAAAACATGCACAGCTTGCTTGAGCTTTTCTTTCAAAAAAAACCCCAAATCTCAACAAACCCCAAACAAAACTTATCAAACTTACAGGAAATGGAAAGAGGAGAGAAAAAAAAAAAAGGCTTAAGCACTAAGTGTGTTGATTAGGGTGATGGGTCTGGTATGTAGGTCCCTGCAAGACACATGCTTGGGCATCTGTATTTCCTGACCTCTTATCTTGGTCACTGAACAGTAGGGGTGGGGAAAAAAAAGCCAGCTTTTTCTTGCTTTAGTGAAAATCCTTTCTTTTGCACTCACATTCTCAAGTGGAAAACATAAAAATGTCATCACTTAGGCAAGAATTTTTAGAGTTTTTGCCTCGCTTGTTTAGCAGCGTTTCAGCCTGCTTATTTTAGACTGTCCTGTAGAGTCAGTCTAAGAAGAAAATAACTTTT
The DNA here is from genome assembly GCA_003676055.1 of Chloebia gouldiae. Lineage (NCBI taxonomy): Eukaryota > Metazoa > Chordata > Aves > Passeriformes > Passeridae > Chloebia > Chloebia gouldiae. The sequence continues at coordinate 14,768,873 of QUSF01000008.1, read as the reverse complement.
CCTATTGCCCAGTACATTTTTTTTTTTTTTTTTGCTCTTTAGTGTGATGTATTGCTCCTAGCACCACTGTAAAAGCCCTTCCCCTCTGCCAAAACTCTGCACACATGTTTACAAGACTGCATTTAAAACTTGGATTTGTTCTAATGGAGGCCTTGCTATTTTTCTACAGTTTTGGGACAATATTTTTTCTATTTCCAGTAAAATATTGTCTATTTCTGTATCCTAATTAATTTTAACCTTTACAAGTATATTTGAAGGCTGAAGTTTCTTACCTAGTCATTCTGATGTATGACTGCTAGTTTGCATGTCTACTGCATCTACTCAGAAACCCAAATACTGCATCAGAGTTCCCTCATAATCAAGAGGGAAATTCCAGAGTTTCTCTAGCAGTCTTAGAGATCCCTCTTGCAAAGTACCTGATGTTTAACTAAACTTAGGTTAATTATAAAGAGAGAACAAATTTTGTAGCCTGATTTCTTGCAGATATGGCTGTGCCCCTCTCCCTCATATGAAAGGAAATACCAGCTCTTCATAGCTTTCTGACAGAAATGGCATTTAAAGTCTTGTAGCATCTGCTTCAAGATGCTCAGTGACTCAGTGGCTGTTTTTAAGACTGCCATGTCTTCTTTCTTCCTTGTCCTTCACTGTTCTGTGTTTGAGCTTACCTGAATGACTTCTCATCTCTCCTGTATACTCCACTTCAGTGGCACCCTGTGCTCCCACCCAACTTCACTTTCCCTGTGAAATCAAGTCCCAGTGTGGCTGCAAGGATAACATCAGGTCTGTTGAATGGAGAGGGCACCTGGAGGGGTAAGCCTCACACATGCTGGAGATGTTGTGTGTCACCCTGTGTGCTTTTTGCTGGTATTGGATGGACAAAGTTAGCTTCCAACCCCACATTTCCTCTGCTTTTGTGCTTCAGTGTTTCCTACAGCTCAGGTTCATAGCCTTTTGCTGTGTCTATGGGCTCTTAGACCATCTGTCTATGCTGGGTGGTAGTAGAAGGAAGAAACTGCATTTGCAAATTAACGACTCCCTGTGATCTGCCCAGTGAGGTCACTGTACTTAGGTGGGCTAGCAGGAAAGGTGGTCTGGTCACTCCCTCAGTGGCTCAGGAAGTGACACTGAGTGCCTATAAGGACACTTTGCCAGGCCCTGTGGGGCAAGCCCAAACAAATCTTTTTGTTGTTTTAAAGCAAGTAAACTTCTGCAGGCTCTTGCTTGTGTGGACCTGACTGAATCTTATCTGATCTATTTAAGTTGCTTTATTTCATTTTCTCCTTCCTTTATTTTTCTGTCAGTTGTGGTTTGTCCCCAAGATTTTATCTTCATCTTTGTCCAATTTTCTCTTTCAAGGCTGTTTCCATGTCTCCATATAGCTTGTGCTATTCCATCTAAATCCTCACCAAGGAGGGAGAAAAAAACCCCAACCAATATGTTACTAAGAGCTATTGTGCTGTGTGTTGTTTCTGCAAACTGTTGTTGTCCTAGACTGTTATTTCTGTGTTGCCTATTTAGATGTCAGTGTGGGCAAGCCATGGATAGGAAACCACTCTTGCAAAAGGTGAGTGAATATGTCAGACTTCCTCAGAATAGGTGCATTTTTTGGCAATAAATGTGATTATTAATTCCATGTAAGGAATTGGTATATTTCTTAGTACAGACTATGCTCTGTATATTCAACAAAAAGAGGAGCTAAAATTACACTATTTCTTGTAGGACTTCAGGCTTCATTGTTGAAACAAGCTCTAAAATTCAAATTCCAAGTAAGAAAATTTTGACTTACAGGTAAGCCTAAAGCTTTGCTTCTGACAGACCTTTTGTGCTACTAGTCCTTTACAAAGAAACCACTGCAAAATATGGCATAATCAGATATGTAGGCATTCCTTTTGTACTGACAGTATACCTAAGATGCAACAGGATGCGATGACTCTGTGCTCCTAAGGTGTAGCTGGAAAGGACAGGGAATGAAAAACTACTACAAAACTTTCAGCTATGTTAGAGCATTCATAAGGCATCCTTAACTTTCCCTAAGGCTGGATTCAGTGCATTTTAAAATATTCTCTTATCTTGAAAGAAGTCCATTTCTGCTTTCAGAATGTGTCATTGTTACTTGCTATGGCTGAGTTGACCTAAGGATTGGTAGGAGAATTAAGCTGTAAGTTTTTTGAGGCAGCGATTCTTTGTTTGAATCTGCACTATATAAACATCAATATGGGTGGCAGCCCATAAATGAGATCGAGGCACACTGCTATATATGTATGATACAAGTGTTGGATGAGTGTTGTGCATTGTTCAGTCTTTTTCTGTTCTGAAATGCTACATTCTTCATTGGTCATGCTTCAAAGTTTCATCTATAGGGAACTGTACTTCGTAGTGATAAGCTCTTAATTTTTTTATTTTTATAAAGCTGGATGTTAACAGTGTGATAGCAGCCATTATATAGCTGGGATGAGCTGTGCAAGAATGAGAAATGTGATTCATGTTTTAAATGAGTTAAATGTGATGCTTTCCATATGCAGGATATATATCCTTCTCTCTGAATAAGACACAGATCTCATGTGAGTCATGGGTTCTATGTTTTTTACAAAACATCTGTGAGTTCTGACCTTTCCATGCATATGAGGAAGAGCACTGGTGTACTCACACACTGTGGAACAAACTTCACAGAGCATAACAGAGTAAATCTTGGAATGCATGAGAAAAGCTAATGTAGCTGGAGGCCAGTGGCAACACGGGGTGACACAAAAGGCCAGACTAACTTCCCAAGGCACTGAGTTGTTTTAGCTAGTCCAACTGCAATGGAGGCGTTGTCAGGGTTTCTCAATTTTCTGAGTTATGCAGCTGCTGTTCCTAAAGTAATTCAAGTGCAAGAATGGTATGAAAGCAAAGCACTAGGGCTGTTCAAAACTGTTTTATGTTAAAGTCATACCTAGCGCAGGCTGTGTCTGCCATGCATGCACTGTTGTCTAATCCATGAAACAGAGCTGTAGGTGCTGACTGTCATGGTGAAGGACACAGAATGAAGCAGCGTCATTAGAGTGGATCATTAGCAAATTCCATAAGTGTCAAAGGTGTTTATCTGGTCTGACCCTGGTTTAAATTGGACTATTGCCTTGCTTGTCTCCTGGCTACTCAGGGCTGCATTTTTCCTCTTGTTGTCCAAGAGTGTGCATTCTTTCTCTTTAATGCCTTCCCTGTATTACTAGCTTTTCTTTGTTAAAGCTCTCTCAAACTTGGTTCACTTCTGTTTCTGCTCTCTCCTCACTTCTTTGTAATCAAGCCCAACTACCTCTTTCACAGTCACCCTTCATGCTTCTATTCGTAGCAGTTTACCTGTTCCTATATCTGGTGGTCATGATTGCCCACTAAATTATTTCCTGATATTGTCCTCTCTCCTCCTCCACCCCCTTCTCCCACCCCACTGTGAATCCTCCAGCATGGGTCTGTTGAAGGGAAACTGCTACCATTCTTCCAGTTTAAAAAGAATGAATGGAGAAAAAACACACTAAATAACCCAAATGTCTTGAGATGGCATCTCCCTCAGATCTGCAGCAAACTCCCTGGAAGCAGAAAGTGTATTTAATAGTGTACAGAAAAAGTTGCTGATTGCTAAATGCTTCAGACTGGATCACAGCTCCATCACAGTTGCATTAAGATGGTCACAGTCCTGACTTGCTGTATCTGCAATGAGTTAGATGACAGACAGAGCTTTTTCTGTCATTCTAAGAAGAATGGTTTCAACATGTCTCTATCAAAGTTTGGCTCATGTGATGGAGATGTAGCACAGCTGCAGAATATTTTTGCTTGCATGCTACAAGAGTGCTTTTTCAATTTATTTGCACCTTGCAAGTTGAATTTAACAAAAATTCCATCATTCATTCTTTGTTGAAGTCCAAGTAGGTGATGCAAGATAAGAGCTTAGTGCCAGGAAAATCACAGAATTTATGGAATAAATCTGTTGAGCTGTAGGCTTCTGAGGGTCATCAGCTTGATCATGAACAGGCTGAAGAAGGGCTGTAACTGCTTTTCTAGAATCTAGAGTCAAAGATAGACCCAAAATGATTTGATTGTTATAAATGGCTATAATATGAAAGAGGCTGCAAACTTACATGCTGTGGACCTTCAGATTGGTGAGAACCATGTAGTTGCTGAGGATACTTGTATAGCCCAATAAAAATCTTGCCAATATTGCTATGACAGGAGTCACTAGATGGCAATATTACCTGTACTCTTACAAATCCAAGTGTATGAGCATTGTCCAGCCCTTGGAAAAGGTGTGCCTTGCTCTGTAGAGGTTTTCTGTAGTGGAAGCTTAGGACAGCCATAGGGGCTTTCCAACCCTTTCTGAATGGGAAGATTACTTGAATGCTGGTAACTGCATTCAGAGTGTCCAACAAGCCACTATAATGGTGTACCCACCAATTTCTTTTCACATAACTGTGCCAGAAACACAGAGTGATTTAGTGTGTATGTGTCCTACTCAGCTGTGCCTGCTGCCAGCAGAGAAGTTGTAGTTGTATCTGTGGGGGGCAGATGGGAGGTAGCAGTCAACTGGAGGTGTTTCTGTAGCCCTACTCACCTCAATCTGCCAGCAAATGTGAGTTAAGGCCCCTTTTAATCTTTTCACTGGAGACTGTGCTGCCAGGGCTTCACATCTGCTACTACTCAGAGAAGCTGAGAGTATCCCTCTTCATTCAGGGCTTGGCAGGTTTTGCACATGGTTCTCACTGTGTGAAGTTGATTTTAGGTATGTGCCATGGAGGTTGTGCTAATCTACCAAAAAATTGTGTAGGATTTCAGTTTAGGGTTTTAGTACTTCTGTGAGAAGTATGGTTAGGAATAATGCTCTATATTTAGCTGTTTGCAGGTGATTGAGAAACTGTCTAGATAAGGTATGTGATACTAATAACTGTGGGTGCTGGACTTGGCTCATTTTGTTGAAGTTTTCTTGTTAGAAATCTGCAGCCATGTTTTACTTGGCTTTTCACTTGGCTTCTTTTTTGAATTCAAATTTTCATTGACAAATTTATGCCTGGTTCACACAGGTTGTCTGGAAATCACAGAATTGTCAAAGTATGCAAAAGGTCTACCTTTCTGCCCTTTTTGCTGCGGATGTTCTTTCTATTGTTAACTGTTTTGACTAAAAAATTTCATTGAAAACAGTCTTAGGGGGACCCCAACTCAGAAAAGTCACAATGCAGTTGGGACTGCATTAATTTCTTCTTAATTTACATGTGAATGCAAAGCAATAAGTAATAACATCATTGCTACAATAAAGAAGATTATTTGGAATAGATTAGTAGTTTTCCTTCTCTCCATATTGTTCAAAGTTTCCCACTGTGATGAGGACATTGTACTTTTGTTCTTGCAGCCACATATCCTATCAGGAAAGCCCATCCCAGGCTCACATGTGGGATATCCTTTTCTCACCTCTATAGTCAATAGAGTAAGTCTGAGAAAAATTAGTTTTTCCTTACCTGAATCATATTTTCTATTTGTGAACTAATTCTTGAAGAAAATTCAAAAGCCTGTTGTAAGTAACACACCCTTTAAATGGGAAATACTGTTAGGAACAGCTTCATCTTGCAAATAAACAATAGAAATACAGGCATTTATTTTTTCTCCCCACTAAGGAGAAAATAATTCACACAACCCCTATGGAGGTCATTGCATTTACTCTTATCATCCTGAAAAAAAAACCAAAAGAGAGACTTGTGGAATATGAGCTATTGAGCAACAGTATAGATTGCTAGCCACACAGCTGTGCTAGCAATCTATCCTCCCTGCATCAGTCTCATAACCTCCTACATTGGTGCTCATCTCCCTGGATGGATTTCATACATAGACATTTAGGTATAACACCTTACAGGGTTCAGTGTAATATTCTACTAGTAAAGATTCATGAAGGAAGGACAACAGCTGATGGAGAAGGCATCTGTCTATCAATTGGAATTATTTCTCTAGAAGTATTAAGAGTGGAAATCTGGTAAATCTTTCTTCTGAAGTTCTGAACACTCACTTGAGATACTAAAATTGTATTCACTAGCAACAGCACCTATATGGGCTACTTGCCCTGTACTTACAAAGCTGCTGGATCCAATGGGTGTTACCGAAAGCCCCGGCTGAGAATTGCCAGGCCAACTTGCTTTGCAGAGCACCAGGGTTTTTCCTGACTCTTATTTGCCCTTGGTGAGGGTCTCTGGTGAGCACTAGTGCTGCTGCTCCTCATATCAAGTGAGGAAATTGAAATATACTTGAATTAGAAACAGATGACTGGAATTTAGAGATGAGTTAAAACTGCTATAAGCAAAGGGCAAGAGTAATATAATTAGTTGGTCTAGAGACTGGTTTGCTTATGTTACTTGTTAGAATCCCTTCTTATAGCTTTAAAAAGTAACCAAAGAGAAGTGAAGATACAAACAGAACTCTTGGATATGAGCTCTACAGTTCACTTTTAGATCCAAAATGTCCCAAAGCAAAATGCCAGAGCCTGATTCTCTGCTGGTCCAGATCTTGCACAGGTATGATTTCAGTGGTATCAGTAAGACTGTTTAAAACCGAGATGGGAAGTAATAGATGCCATTGGAATTATTCCCTCTCTGCCTGCTGAAAATTTGGCTAGGCCTCTTAATAAATAACAAGAAAATTAAAATATGTAATAGAATCTGTCTCCTTAATTTTGTACATGTTTGAGTTGCTATTTAAGCTACAGGACTTGTATCCATCTGTTTTACAAGCTTGAATTTGATGATGAACTTTGTCTCTATGGTGATCTCTTAGCTATCAGCATCCTTAAAGGGTATTAAACTGAAACCTCCCAAGGAGGAAAGTGGTCCCCATTACTTTTTGGATGCTTTGTCCAGTGCTGGCTGTGCTCCAGGAGTGTGGTGATGTTGACATCCACTGCACTGATGTGTTGGTTGATGTAACACTGCTGAATGACTCGGACAGCCTTGGTTTTCCAAAGACCTAAAGCAACTGAAAACAAAAAAGTGAAACAAATCCAGTAACAGATTAGTTCAGATGCTGAAGACAAACGAGGCTTTCTGTACATAAAGCTTGGTTCTCGCCTTGTCCTTCAGAGCCCTTAGCTGTTAGCTGAGACTCTCTGTGTCTTAAATGCTATGAATGGTGCACTAAAGCCTCTGATCAAATGAATACAGAACTGCAGATAATTAATTCCTGTTACAGCTGCAGGAGTTGAAGAATAACTTGTGCCAAAGTGCAGAACAGTTTCATTGCAGCAAACAGCAGAATATTTGGCACATTCATGCTGCTTTTCTCAGAAAAGCCTAGGTGAAAGGGGTGATGGAAACACCCACTTTAGTGCCACAGACTCATCTTGTTTGGCCAACATCAGTCTAAGGTAATGGAGGGAGCTCTGACCTCAGAAGTGGCTATGATGGAAGAAATCAAATTGTTTTGTGTGCAAGATGTGAGATTATCAGAGAATTTTGACAAAATTCATGGAAGCTTGTATTTTCAGGACCAGCACCATTTTTGCTGTACAGTGACCTGTGCAGAGGACCTTCATCTGGAGCTCCAAAATCCTCTATAATTGTAATGGATTATCGGAACTAGAAATCTAAAATTATTAATTTCAAGTATTCCTTTTTTTTTCCTGAAATGTGAGTTTCTTGATTTTCCTGGGTTTCATAGGAACATAAAGGTTGTAAGCATTTTTTTCCCCCCACTGAGGAAAACATATACTTTTCCATCCTTTGAGATGTCTTAATTTAGACTTTAAATGCTAGATATTTTAAATGCCTTACTGTTTTAATGAACAATACATGCATTTAGCAGTGTAATCTATTTTTTACGTCTATACGTTAACTTTATTCAGATCTTTCTAGAAAGTTCCAAACTCTAGCCTATCATGTGGGATGTCTTTTTTTTCTCTGCTTATGAAACCAATTCTGACTTCTGACCCACCTTTGATATAAAAAAGGACTGTAGAGCATCTAGTCTGCTGCTTTTGATGTTTGTTTGCTCTAGGAGGCATGTGTGGCTACTTGGGGGAAGAAAAGAAGAGTTGCTTTTCCCATTAAAGATATAGGCTGTTTTTGGTAGCAAGTTTAAGGCTTGTTGGCACTAATGCACAGTGAACAGTCACAGTATCAACCTGCCTAGAGAAAAGGCGTTTGGCTGGCTCTTGTGCAGCACTGTTCAGTGAGATCCCTTGTTTTTCTGCCTTTCTGTCTGCTTTCCACCCCATTCAGCCGCAGGAGCTGCCAGGTTATCCTGACCCAAGTGCAGCTTAGACTCCCTGTTGGTGAAGGCTGGGGGTCACTGTATTTTTCCTTTCTTTTGCTCTGTGCCCAGACTGGCGTGCCAGACAGCTGGTGAGGTCTGACACAGCTGAACTCGCACTGCCCTCTCTTAAGGAAATGCTGGGGGCATTGTCAGCTTTAGGACAGATTTAAGTGTGTGTTGCGCTAATTAAGTTGTGCAAAGGAAAAATGCTGAAGGATGTGCATGTCTGGCTATTATGATTTTCCAAGTAATTACTAATGTTTGACAGGCAGGAACTGCCAGTTTTTGAATTGCTGTTTTGTTATTGTTAAATTATAGTAAGAAATTACTTTGTCTCCATAACATTGTCTAAAATTGAAAGTACAATTAACAAAAAATCAAATTTTCCAGTTTGTTGCAAAGAAGCATCTGCAAAAATACTCCAGAGGACATGATGATAACCACACTCTGCAGCTGTTGTGTTTCTCAGATCTGCAGTCAATGTTGATTTCAGTTTTGTACTTCATGCAGGAATTCAACTTATATATATAAAGTGTTGTATTCACTCCTTGAATAGGGGATGGGTTTGACAGTCTAGAAATAAATATTGTGTAGGAATAGAAATAAATATTGTTATAAATTAGGTAATTTACTGAACAATTCTTAATCAGAAATTTTATCACTGTTCACTACTTTTTAGAGAGCACAGAATCTCCAAAGAAGAGTAGCAGTTAAAATCATATTTTACAATGGTTAAAATTAATTTAAGAACTCAGGGGCAGGCTGTGTTTGACGAAACATTTTTAGAAGAAAGGATGACTTGTTACCATTGCTTATCAGACTGGAACGTGTCAGCGGGGTGCTTTCCACCTGAGAAATTGCCCTCTTCAAAGTTTCATGAGGCCTTTTGTAATGGTGGAGTTCAGACTTAAGGATCTTGGAACAAAGACAGCTTTAACTCAAGATTGTACAATTAGGACTCTGAGTTTGTAGCATTACTAATAATGATTACAGTGTTACAGTTTATCATGGAAGGGCACCCAGTGATTATTTGGCTCTTTTTGAGAATCTCAATCCATATACATAGCTTTCCACTAGGAAACATCTGTTCCTGAATGGTCTGACGTTGAACCTCAAATTCCTATCACATCCAATGCAAAGATGTTGCCTGCTGGTGCTTATTAAAGAAGAAAAAAAAAAAGAGAAAAGTATGCTTGGTTAATAGTGCCATGCTTTGGGGATTTCACTTGTCATCTATGGGGTCACAAAAGAAAAACTTCCCCACAGTTAAGTCATAATTTGATGTGTGTATTTTGGGTTCTCTGGTCTTTCTCCAGAGCACAGGAGACTAAATCTCTTTTTACTGTGGTTAGGCAGGGTACATTCTTTGGGCAGCATTACATTCTCAGGGATCTGGTTCATGTTTTCTTGTAGACATGTTTGGGGCTAAGACTGCTGGCTTTTAGTTCAAATCTCTTTTGATTGTCAGAGCCTATTGGATTTTTTTTCCTCTTCTATGTAGAGTCACTGGACTATTAATTCCTTGAATAGGCAGAAGACTGTTTCAATTCAGACTGAGATGAATCTTTGCAGTTAAACTACAAATCTAATCTGATGTTGCAAACTAATAAAATACTTTGCTACAACACGTGTATACTGGATTCTCCTAAGTCTGATTGCTCTTATTCTTTCTGAAAAAATGTTATCCTAGCTATTTCTAATCTGGCTGGAAACAATATGCAATCTTGCTTCAAGCTTCCAAGCATCTCCCTTAACCTGTGCCAAAAAGTCCAAAAGCTGCATTTCAAGCTGTGATTAAAATCTTTCATTAGACCTGAAAAAAAACTTCTTCCCCAAAGAAATGACATTATGATTTTATGGAAACATCAGCTACAACATAATAAATAAGGGAAAAAAATCAGAATTCCACTGCAAAGGTGGTGTTGTAGCACAGTTTAAAGGACCTGATAGCAAAAAGCTAGATTTTATGTTTTTATGAATCTTTGTATACTTCTATTCCTCTACAAGAAGCCTTTCCTGTCAAAAATTCAGTGAACTTTGCTAGCCTCTCTTAGACTATAGCTATATGATAGGCTACACAACATGTATTTGAACTCTTCTGAGTTGGAAGGTATCTTCAGTATAAAGCTTAAAAGTGATCTAATTTAAATGGGTGCTAAAATGTAGTTGGTGCCTAAAGTCTAATCAAAGTTACTGTAATCCTTTAGAGGGAACTGATTTTACTTCAGATTTACTTGTATATGGGTATTTGAAAGGGGTTTTGAAAGATATAAGAGCAATAACTGCATTGAAATAAAATTAAGTTTGTATCACAGAGCCTGATGCATAAAATTTTGAAGATTAGAGGCAAAAATGGATTCTTTGAACTTTGTGATTAGAAGGGGAGTCTTATTTTTTTCTGTTTAATATAAGCAGTAAAGTACAGCTGCTGCTCCAATAAATTAGAGCTCCATCAAGAACTGAGAAGGTGAATTTACTGTACTAGAGGAATGCAGGACAAGAAAACAAGAATAGGAATTGTTTGCCTTTTACTCAGACCCGCAGTGGTGGTGGGAATGGAGCAGAATAAAGGAGGGGAGGAGTAGAAGAGACTCAGAGAAGAAAGACCCTGAAATTGGAGTGCAAATCCTTTGCAGTATTCAGTGTAGACAGACTGCAGAAAAAGAAAAGCTGCGTAGGTATTCTTGCTTTTATCTCTTTCCTGAGTGATGGATGTCAGGGCTTTTTTTCCACCAGCCCAGCTTCTGTGCTGTCTTCACACCTGAGGGAATTTGGCCTCCTGCTACCTGCAAATGGGAGTAGCTGATAAGGGCTGTGTGAGCTTGTGAATGTAGCATGCAGCTGTGACAGACTCCAGTGGTCATTGTGATATTTCAAAGCTCAGAGTGACAAAATTTCCCTCTGTGTGTAATTGTTACTGAAACTCTCTCTTTTTTTTTTTTTTTTTTTTTTTTTTTTTTGCTAATGACATGGAGTGTAGAGGAGGTTAAGTTACTCATACTGCCACCCTGTTCTCTGAGCATATTTAACCTGGGGGTCACTCCAGGTGTGTGAATTGAGTAGTGATATGGTTTGCTGCTTTGAATGCAATTGCTAGTATTCAATTTCCTAACACTTTGTTGGAGGCCTTCAGAGATTAATGGCTAAAACAAACCTACTCATGCTTGTACAACAAAAAATGCTCTCTAAATTCTACGTAATATCAATCCTGGAAGGCAGAAGGACTGAAAATCGCAAATTCTCCAGTCAGTAATAGTACTTTTTTAGTAATTTCTTTATGGGCTCTATGAAGAATATTTGAATATTACTTTTTTTACAGGTAATTCTGGATTTAAGGTGGCTGCTCATGTCTTTGCCATACTATACTCCACGCAGGTCTATGTATCTGCAGGGGGTTGTATAAAATCTATATTGGAAGAGAGATTAGCTCTGTAATTTTACTGTCTAGGAGCCTCTGTGTAAGTACTTACATGAGAAATGGCAGTATCTCTTGTTTGCTAAGCATAATAAATAAAACAATGATGAATATTTCTCATTTAATATCTTTTTTTTTCTGGAGACAGGAAGAATCTTCAAGATTTATTCAGAATTTGTCTTATGTAGTTAAGAGGTTAGACTTTAATGCAGTTGTAGCATGTGGCATTGTAGCTCCCTTCTGTTTTGAAGTTTACATTTGCAAACATTTGTTTTCAAACAACCACCATTCATGTTTCATGCTTCTTCAGTACAAATTTTGTTCTGCTATCAGCCTGTCATTATTACTCCAGTAATATCTCATGGATTACTGTGAGTGCTTCAAGAGTCTGTCAGCTAGGAGATCAAAGTCTATTTTGAAAGCCACTACTCTCACCCCTCCAGACTGGTGAGTAATCTGTGCAATTGTTATAGAAGAAGGGTTACTATAATAGAGGAGGTGTAAGACATTACTCACTGGGCTATGGTCAATACCAGCATTGCTTGCAATGTATATTTGAGTTGTTTAAGTTGATTGTCCACTATGTGGTATAGTTGGGTTCAAAGATTTTACCCCAAGATATGGTCCTTGATGTGTGTACACCTGGTACATTGCTCTGCTTTGCTTTGTGCTCAAAACTATGCCACACCACATTGCTTGGAACCTTGTGGTGAAATAAAGACAAAGATTGTGAGTACCTTTCATTCTTATTGACTATGCTAGTCCCAAAAGGCTAAACCTCTTTTTGCAGTAGAGATCAAATCCAGGAGGTGCCTTCACTTAAGGAAAATAAGTAATTGTAAGTCATTGAGCTGGACTCTGAATTTCGTGAGAGACAACTTTTGTTTTGGTTTGTAGGACTGTGCTGGAATTGAAAAGACTCTTGGCACAACATAGAGCTAAATAACAGCTTTGAGATTTGGCCCCTAGGAATTTCCTGTTTAAAAAATGCTGGGCTTGGCCATGAACTTCGTATATGCAGCGCACACAACGCCAGATGCGTGTTCTCTCTTTTGCAAAGCTGAGGGAACTGAAGGCACTCCTGGATTTTAGCAGGATCTGCAGAAGCTCTGACAGCTGATAGATACCAATGTTGTATCTGTAACTCATGAGTTGCCATAATAACATATATAGTAATGCATATGCATAGCAATCAAGTAAGAACTGTAGCTTTAATTAAGATATCTAGAACTTAAATAGAATGCAGTGTACAAAACTTTAAAAAATATTTTTATTTCATACTTACATAACTTTTAGTATGTGGAACAGCAAAGCATGATTTAAAATTTTACTTTGGAGATAAGGAAGTAAGGTTTCCATAGTTCTTTGAAATAAAGTAAAAAGAGTACTTGACTGCAGGATAATCTCCCTAAAACTGGCTCACCCTAAGCTGTTGCAGAAGCTGCTTCAGGATCATCACCTGAGCATCTGCTCTTAAAACAAAGCTTTGATTTGATTACAAGAAATGCCTCAGACATTTAAAAGCACATCTGGTATAGTCCTGAATCCAACAAATATTTAAGGAGACTTAAAAAAAAATTCCAGAAAAACACAAAAATCAACAAAAACACCAAGAAGAAACTGTAACCATGTTGGATGATTCAGCCCCTGAAAGAGGAGGAGCTAATGACCAAAGAGTCAGCATAGAAAATTTGGAAAGGATTTGGAATGCTTCTCTTTTGAGGTCCTCGTAAATGCCCAAATGTGGAACCTCACAACCTTTCCATTCAATTTAGAGATATCACATAGATAAAGTTCTGTACAAATATATGGCAGATGCTGTTTTGCACCAGCACAATACAATCTAGGATAGGACAGCTGCTTCTGTTGAATTAGTCCAGGTTCCTTAGTAAGGGGGTGTTAAGGCTTCAGCTGAGCAGCTTCTCTGTTGGCCTGGTTCACATTTTTAGTAGTAGTGGCTTTTTTTATTCCTAACCAGTTTTGTGTCTGTCTCATAATTATTTCCCCAATCTCGTTAGGAGAGTATTAGCGGGCTCAAGTAAGATTTCACAAACCTCAGTGTTTGTGTGTGGGCACAGAAGGTGCACATGCTATAATTTCCTTAGGGATATATCCTGTTTGTCAGCAGAAGAATTTACATTAACATTTCTTTGTTTCTTCTTGGCAAGTCTGTGCCAATATTTCTTATCCCACCACACACTTTTGGATTGTAGTACCTCCTGGTGTTTTGAGCAAGTTTCCAAGTGGTCTCCAGCTGGACTCCTACCTGAGCAAGTGAAAATATAACATTTGGAAATGATCTGATCTGTATGGTTACATTACTTAGAGGACTCCTGATGGCCTTTTTAGTTCAAGACTTGAGACATGACTCTCTTATATCTGCTTACAAATTGTTTCATGACCCATGTGATACACAGATCCTAACAGGCCATAGTTCCTCATGTCATTCAATGCTGTCACATTTCTACTTCCTGGATTCCTTTTCTCACCTGGAGGCTTTGTACTCTTTGTTCTCTTTTGAGGACTGAAATCGCTGAAATTTTCTCAATAAAACTCCATCAGTCCCTGCTGACTATAATTAATCTTGTCTAAATTGTTTTAAGGTGTTCTGGCTGATATTTCTTGTCCCCTTAAGTATCATAAATGTTTTAAGCATATTTTCACTGTTAACCATTTGCAGTAGGAGGAGGAAAGCTTCATCTTTGTTGGGCTGTGGCAATAGTGGGATCAGTTTCAGTTGTGATAGAGAGCAGGTGTAGTTTCCTGTTGGCTGAAGATGTTTCAGGACTGTGAATCCCCTCTACAGGTGATCATCTTGTTCAGCATCTCTTCTTTTTCAGCAGTTCTTCTTGACTAACTTTGATGGTTTCTTGCCTCACTTTTGTCTTAATTGCCATCTTTGGCACTAATTTATTCTGATGTGCTCTACAGTAGACATTGAGATCTAATTGTGGATTTTGGATCTCACTAGACACCAATCATATTTAAGCACAGGGCTGAGGATGAGCTCGCTTACTTTTGAGTCAGACAGCCTTGAAAACTACACAACTATTGAACTAAAAATTCCTCATATTATGTTTATGGTTATACTGGCAAAACCTCATGACCTTTAAAAAAAAGGAAGAAAAAAGTTCATCTTACCCAACTACAGGATGATAAAGTGCTCTATTTATTTAACAAATAATTACTTTGGGATAGACTGGGTTTACTTTTCCAGACAGTATCTTCTCCCAAAGTTTTACTGAGGCCTTGTCCATGTTTTCAAGATTTGCCAACACTGGAGAGGCTGAGAGCTGTAAAAAAATATGAAAAAAAAATCAATTAAAAAAAAAAAGAAAAACAATCCAGGAAGTCTTTTGGGTAAATTTAGATTACTCTACTTATCATCAAATAAATAAGTATGGACTGAAAACATAAGATTGAGAAACTTTTTAAAGTGTTTCTAAATGCGTCAGTTTCTGAATCCTCTTGAATTATGATAAATAAAGGAGGATTAGGTAATTAAAGAAGGAAATTGAGGAAAAAATAGAAAATGGCAGAAAAAATGAAGGATAAATTAAAATGGAAGTGAAATATTAAAGGCTGAAAAAATTGATGGCTGAGAAAAGTCCACATAAGTATTTTATACATCCTTCACTGTCAGTGAAGGAATTAATTGAGTACTGCATCCTCCTCCAGTGTTGCATGCTACTTAAGTATTATAATTTCTCTTGGCTTTCTCTTCCTTCACCTCACAAGAAAAAAGCGGTAAAACACAGTTTTAGTGTGACTGTGAATAAAATATCAGCTTTTGCTCTTTTTTTCCTGTCCAAATTTTAGCAACGTGAGACCTCTGTGCTGTGAAGGTCAGGCGTGGGCAGCTGAGTCATACAGAATAAAATGGAGGTACACTTGACCTGCTATTGTTAGCATGTCCTATCACAACTGGTTTTGTTGCCCATACAAGAGTTTTTCTTTGCAACAAATATTCCTCTCTGTGTCTGCCCTCTTGATTGTATTGAAAACTGGTCCTTTCCTGTAAACCACCCAAAATACATGGTAGAGAAAACTAGACATAGACTAAAAGGATACTTGCAGATCCTAAAAGGTACCACACATCCAACTTCTACTTATGTAAATTCCACTGAGGCTGGAGAAGCAGCATCAGTGAATGCTGAACTGGCATCATTCTACTACTGAATGATCATGAGAGGCTGTGATGTGATGCCAATATATGTAATTTATGTGCAGCTGGCAGGGAGGAGTTGAGGAAGACTGCAGGTAGGCAGCCTGAAAGCAAATGTTGCTTTTTCTTGTCTGCTGTTCATCATGTAGCAGTGCCAGTAAAATACTGGGTAGGTAGAAAACTTGCCACCCTGAAAGGAACAGAGGATTACAGAGAAAGATGAATCATGTTATTGCTAGCCAATATTATTTGGTTTATATTTCCTCGCACTAACAAGTGGAGATTTGGTTCAAAATGCAAAAAAGTGCTGTGAGGGATTCGGGTGTGATGTTATATAAGGAAATAATTATTAGAATTATATTTGTAAGCTAACAATCTTACTTTTGAGGCACAACATTGCAGGTGCTTTGCAACAAAAGGATAATGGATATAAATTGTTGACTAGGTTTTTAGAATTTTAGAAATTGTTGACTAGGTTTTTGCTGTTGTTATTCACTCTTTGTCAATGATTTAATTCCCTTCCACCTGCCTTTTCCTAAGACCTTATGGGTGCAATGGTGTAAAATTAGCTGCTGAAGCTTTGGAAGGAAGCTCCAGGAAACAGATGATGTGCTTTCAGGCTAGACTGTCAAAACACTTCCCCAGCAGATCAGATTTATTCTGTATTGGATATTCAAAAGGGAAATAGTAAATTATGTTGCTATGTCCCTTGGCTGAGGAACAAACCAATTTGAATTGAATGCATTATGCTGGAACAGGGAATCCAGTATTTCTCTGGGGTGGGCTGTGGCTGAAGTTGTTCACTTTGTCCTAGATTCTGGAGTGAGTATCCAGAGAGATGATTTCACGTAGCTCTATAATGAATGACATTTGGAAGAAGCTCCTTCAGGAATGCTAAAAATATCTTGCTCTACTTAGTCTTTTTTTTCCCCTGTTTTAAGCAGGTCAGATGGCTTGACAGGAAGAATTTTTTGAAAATAAGAAAAAAATGGAGGTGTACATCCTTGCATCTATATTAGGGATATAGGAAATTACTGTCAAGAAAAATTCCTAGACTTTTTTACTGTAATGGTATCTTCAGGACTTGATTTACAGCAGCCTTTGTCCTGTCCTCAAGTAGGCATATAAGGACAAGGTTCTTCTGTCTTCTGTTTTTCCAGGCATCACTAACATCCACACTCATTTACAATGCATTTGCCTTCCATGTACAGCAGCAGAGTGTGGATACACTGAACGATCAGGAAAAGGGTGGGGATCACCCTTTTCAGGGGTCTCCCTGACCTTACACCTCTCCGTGCAAGAGGCTGCTGTAATTACATCTTCTGGTCGGATTTCAGAGTTCATATGGAAAGAAAGAATTTATTCCTCCTGTGAAAGAACAGATGGTGTGTGAATACTGACATACAGACCCTGCACAAGAGGTCAGACTGTATGTGAACATTGTCATAAAGTTTGTTGAAAGGGACAGGTACAGGTGTGACTTAAAGGAAATGGTAGCCTGGTTTAAAGTAAGGCTAACCAAGAGGATTATTGGAAAAATTTGGAGATATATACATCTATCCACTCAGAATGTGAATTTATCTCCACTCTTTTAATATTGATTTTTAAAATTGAAATCTCTCAGTTGTTTTGTATTTACACTTTCTTTTTATGTATGTCCTTTGACTTAGAAATATGCAAACCAGTTTTCCTTTGATAAGAATCCTCAAGATGTTTTTTATCAGACTCAGTTTCTTGATTTTTATGCTGTGTCTGAAAACAGATTCATAGGTTTTGAAGACAGAGAGGACTGTTGAGATCACCTAATCAGATCACTTATGTAAGACTTCCTTGAATTATTTCTGTTTGGGACTAGAGGAAATCTTTCAAAAACAATAAAGGCAAAAATAGTCCAGTCTTGATTTTAAGTAGAGATTTCCTTTATTAAAAATAAAAATAAGTCACTTTGATTTGTTGTGTTTCATTCAATCCATAGCATTTTAAGTCAGTTTGAGTTTCATCTTATTTTCATATTTTAAAATTATAAACTTGTAAACAAATTTGATGAGAAATAGAGTTAGGAGAGCCAATATTTGCTATGTCTGTGTAACTTTTCATCAACTTGCATTCTTCTCTCCTCCTTAGGTACTCCTAGTTAGCCCAGCTGAGCAAGGCACTACTGTGCTATGCTAATTTAGAAGGGTGTGTGTGTTGACTGCTTCCATGTCATGTGGACTTGCTGCTGCTGCTTTCTGCCTGCTTTTCCATAAGTAGAGAGCACTAAATGAGATCTCTTAGCCACAGATTTTTTTTTTTTACACAACTTTGAGATTTCTATGCAGTGTCTAAACTTGAAAATGCCCAGCCAATTCCAGGCTGAATGGGGAGGGGTGCAGGCAGTAGGGGAACAGCCACGTTGGCTTAGTCCCATTCCCATCCACGTCTAAGTGGCACCTGGTAAAATCTTGAGAGATGAAAGAGTGAAAGGTATAACACTTCTTCTAATTATGGCTTTGAATTGACTCCACAGACTCAGATCTTCTCTGTTTCTACTTCATGAGGGCTGTAAACTTTGCAGCTGGCTCCCATTCATGGAGGGTGTAGTCCATGATTGTCTTTGGGAAGTTTGAAGTTCGATTATGCATATTGTGCTCTCTCTAATCATGCTGTCCATATCTTTCTCTGCCAATACAGCATGATTTTTCTCTCTGGGCTTTTTCATGGCAACTGGAATATTCCATCTCCCAAATTTGTTTTCAAAAGCCAAATCTGTTGTATAATTTAATTTAGTAAATCTAACATTAATTGAGAGTTCAGTACCACATGGTCATGGTGGACACAGAATTTCAGATGTTAAGATGTTCTATGGCTTTTGGATTTGCTGAGAACTATAATTGTAAGAGACATCAGGCACTAATGAGTATGGAAACTGAGCTGCTGCTATGTTGGCAAAGGAGAAATTATTCCTCCAGGTCATGAGTGAAGTGATGGAGCAACAAACTGAAGGGAGTCAACAGTGCACTGCCCATGAGCAATTACTTTTGGACTGTGGCTATAATGACTTTCCATATGTTACTGAAAAGACCTTCCATCTTTATTATAGACAGAACTGTCAATAACAGTAAGAATTAATCTCATTACTGAAGGTAGAGTCTATTTGAGCAGTTATCAATATTCATTGATACTCATATTAAATTCCTCTGTTAGAGATTTAAACTGGCAACCATTGCTGAGATCATAAGAGCTGCATTTCCCTTGTCCTAAGATGGCCAGCTGGTCTGTTGTGCTGCATGTGTACATGCTATTGTTACAGCACTGTCTATTGTTGCTAGTGGTGGTGATCCAGAGCACTCCTGCCCAATGGCAACAGGCTTTAGGAATGCAAGTTATTTCATGATTCTTTGCCTTTTCATACACAGAAATAAAAGTAATAATAGCCTTGGCTGGCTTGTATAAGGAACCATTAAAATAATCAAATAAAAACCACTGAACTCACATGTTGGAAACTTGATTATGAATGGAAATGTAATTAAAAATAATTCCTGTCGTGTCCAAAATAGCAGAAGGCAAATTAATGTTTCTGTTTCTGCTGTTTGATGTGACAGCATGTTTAAAGATCTACCATTTAATCCAGTGAGAGGGAGGACAGTTACATTAACAAAAAACAAGTACTATCATACTCTTTCTGGCACTGATTTGAAATTCAGTTGTGAAATTGTCCCATGGCTTGAAAGGGAAGGTGCTTGCATTGACTGTCTGTGAAGATGGCATTCTGAATTGGGTCCTGTATACATGCTGTATAAGTAATAAGATACGTGGAAGATGCATTATGTTCTGAAGCATATATGCAAATTTATTGCATTGTCAGAAATTTACATTAACTTAGAATTGTTTATACATTCTAAATTTTAGATTCCAGCTTTCTTTAAAATTGAAGTAATTTATGAATTTCCTATATTGGTATGAGGTCAAATTCAGGAGAATCCCAAAAACTATAAAAAGGTTGTCTTTTTTCAGTCTATGGTCTAACCATGTTGACTAAAGACAGGTTCCTAATGCTTCAGCATGGCCTGCTGGTTGCAGCTTGCAGTGTGCATAGCCCTTCACTGGCACTTGGAAAGAAACTGTCTGAATTTCCTTGCACCTCTGCTCTTGTGAGTCCTAGGTTAGTCTTAGGCTAGCATGGAGATGATGAAGAGCACTGCAAGATATTACCACTTTTATCTTACCTGGTTCTTGACAAAATTAATACCTTTACACAGCTTAAGCAGCTCTAGATTTCTCTTTGAAACCCATGACTAGTTAGCTCATGAGAAATTCAGTCTCAGAAGCTTAGGTTTGAATTTTATGTTCAAATTAAAATACTAGTGTAGTTTAGGAAACTTTTACAGCACTAGCCATAATGTTGCCTCTTTCCTGTCATGCACAGGCATTTGGGTTTGGTTTTCAGATTCTTTTTGCCACATAGAAGCATGGTGCACGCAGTTAGTTCCTAGCAGTACAAGGTGTGAATGAGCAGCTGAGAGCAGAGATGGATTGAGATTACTTGTGCATTACTGTTGCTGAAAGTGTAACCACAAGCTCAAGTTCTTGCTTCTTCTGGTGACAAGTCCAGTTTCAGTGTCTGTAGTTTCTTCTTGGGTGATGACTATGGGAGGAAAGGCTAAAAACATCTAGAAGGCATTACATAACTTAAAATGCTTTATGTCTTGAGTTTGCTGGAGTTATGACTCTGGTTTATACGACACCTTCATAATAAAGTGAGGGATACAGAAGATGAGATTCTTGCAGGCAGTGACAAACTCAATGAAAGAAGGATGTTTTCAATGATCCTTTGTTATAATAGTGTGCCCCTGTGCAGGGCTCTGGGGAGGTTTCTCTGGACCTTGGTTTTATTGAAAATTTACACAATCTGGATGATGACAGATTTCATTTCCAAACTGAGGAACATCTAAAATTTGAAGAGAGATTGAAAAACCATTCTGAAGAAATGGGAAGTATTTCTATAGGAGTAATTGCAGAGGAGGATGATGTGAATAGGCAGCAGTACAGATGCAGGACAGAGAACATTGAAGGTAGTTTAATAAAAAAGAGTTCAGTACAGTCATGGCTAAGCAGCTAAACAGGCATCAACTAGGTTGTGTGATTGCAAGGAGGATGAAGGCAGGTGCTTTGGAAGGTTCTAAAAGGTCACAGCTTTTCAAGCTGCATAAAATGACACTTCTGATCTCACATTACTCTCCTGGGTTTAAGTTTTTGTTGAAGGTAGAATCAGTTGGGTAGAAAAACTAAAATAGAGGTTTAAGGGATTGAAGAAAAATCGGCATGGAATATTGAAATCAGATTTTCTTCACCTACATGAGAAAGGAAATAATAGATTTTGAAATATTTACCAAGCAGCTGGAAAGAAGTCAATTTGGTAACCATGGCCCTGGCAGGTATAAGATGAAGTTAAAGGGCATAAACTAGCCTAAGAAAAGCTTAGGTTGGTTCTACTGGTAAAGACAGATAAAAAGACAGATAAAAATTGGTAAAGAACTGGGAAAAATTGTCTGGGGAAACTGTAAAGGACCTCCAGTAACAAAAATTCCAGTAGATTAGACAGCCATCAGGCAGGAAAGACATAAGTAGAGTTTGTCTTGCCTTGAGGCTACAGTAAATTGGTGGAATAATCTCAATAATCTTTTGAAGAATTTTGCAGGCTAATTTTTCTGTTAATCTATAACCAGTTGCCCATCCTTTTTGAACAGTAGTGTAACATGGCCAAACTCTAGAAAAAAGTGCTTCCCTATATGCATTTTGCTCTAGAGATGATCTACTACCCTTTGCAAGTTACAGCTGATGCCTCCCAGGTATACTGACAGACTGGCCATGGCCAGGAGCTGTGCTCACTGGCACCAGGTTTTCAGCTGAGAAAATCAATGACATTACATAGAGGGAGAGGCAAGCAAGGTGTTGGTACAATGCTTTCTTTCAAGGCCAAATGGACAAAAAATTTGTTTGTTACTTAAGCTGCTAATAAAACATTTGGCTTTGAGTGTCAGCTTGAGTAAAATATCCATAAATACCTGTGATATACTTTGTCATTTACATATTGCTTCTTTATTAAGCTAATAAGATGTCAAGCCAACTGTAATCCTGTTTAAATTTGAGATAGGAGGTGTTAAATAGAGTGAGAATTGTCACAAATATTTGATTTCTGACATGGGCCAAATTTAATTTGTAGGATTGTCAGATCACTTTTCTTTCATTGTATATTAAATTATGCCTTTGCTAAACATGTATTTGTGGGAGCTAGTTATGATTACCTCTGTGTGAAGACCTGATGATGATTTGAATAAAAATGGGATGCTAGATGACATGCAGTATTTGTTGCTGAACCTGGAGCTTTATTGATGCTGAGGCTGGTGTTCTCTCTGGTATTATGTCCTGGAAAATGTGGGGAATGATGGAATGGCTAGACACAATAAAAATCAGTGCATATGTCCTGGTTCTATCTTGAAATGAAGAGGCACAAAATATCAGAAAGATTTGGGAATGAACTCCACATAAAACACCCAAACCTTTCACAAACCAAACTATGTCTCTTGAGCTTCTTTGAAATTCCCCAGATTTTCCATCTATGCAGAGCAAAGTAGTCTAGTTATAGTGCCTGTAGCAAAATTCTGTCACTTTTTTTCTGCAAAGTTTTGTATGCAGGACAGAGTTGCTGCTATACCAAACCACAAATACAGCTGCCTGTGGTATTCCAGCCCATGAAGGCATCAAGTGCTGGAAGGGAAAAGGGTTTATACTTAAACCTGGTGCTTGTGGTGGTGCACGTGCTGTGAGAGACAGTTTTCTGGAACACAGTTCCTCATTCATGAACTCTCACATAATGCTTTTAGGGAAAATGACCTTCTCATTTCTTGATGTCTTTTAAATATCTGCAGATTTAGAGGAAGAATGAAGGATACTTTACTCCTTTCAGATATGCTGTCTTTTCTTCCCTGCATCTAAAATATTTACATTTAAGAGGAAAGACAGAATTGTATAGGCTGATTAAATAGCTTAGTATGTGTATCCTGAGCTTGCAAGCTATCACTGTTACCCCCAGTTCTTATACTAGAAACCACAGGGTCTTTTTCAGAGTACAAATTTCAGATTTGTGGAAAACTGATGCTCATTTTTCTTGTGTCTGCCTAATAATTATAGGGTATTTTCTGAGGTGAAGCAAACATTTAGCTATTTTAATGAGTCTGAATGAGTAAATAAATCCATCTTTTTGAGCTGGCAGTATAGGACTACTTAGGAAAATGTGCTGATGCTGTTGAAATAGCAATGATGCCTGATATGGCTTGTGCAAGAGTCTGAAAATGTTCCATGAGAAAGCTGCTATCACTAGACCTCAAAAGAAAATTATAGTTACCATGCTGACTTTATGAGGCGTGTCAATGCAATGCAAAGACAACTGCAGGAAACTGAAACTGTAGTGAGGCTTTCCTCATCCCTTCAGATAGTCTTTTGACCTGTGAGTTAGAGTCTGTTTGCTTTTGTCTGTTGCAATTTCATGAAAATAAATTTTCCTAGCAGGGAACCATGGTTTTGAGTCCACAGTGTTACTGTAGGAAGTGCTAGAGAACATGCTGTGTGCTTGGTGCAGTCTGAAGCCACATGCTCTCTTGTGCCTTGCACTGAGCCAAAGCATGTGGTGTGTGATCCCATTTCCAAGGGAAATCGTCCTTACAAATAGCCAAAGAGTAGAGCTGCAGTTTCATCCACACCAAAGACATTAGAGCTGATGAATCTCTTCTAGAGGACAGCAATAATGGAATGGATCCTTAGCCATCATAAGCAACTGAGAAGCTCTAAACAGAAGAAGGATCAGGTCTTGTAATACAGCTCCTTTTTTTTTTTTTTCTTTTTTCTTCATAATTAGGTACCATAAAACTTGCTATTGAACACAAATGCCATGGAGAATTATAAGAGGCTCTGCTTCAGTGGTGACTCACCTGTCTGACCTTGTGAACAGTGTGTTTTTATATGATGAAAGACACAAGACCTGTGCCATCATCAGGGAACCAGCAGTATTCGAAAAGTGAAAGAGAGCAGGGCCCAAAGTCATTGCAGAGTGTGTTCAGGTGCCCTGGAGTTACAGCATGGCTGGGGAGTGGTGGCTGGGTCTCCTAAAGCCAGGTACTGAGGTTGTTCTGCAGCTTCTGCCTCAGGAAGCTGCTGGCTCTACACAGAGTCCCTGCTTGAACTTTTGGAAACTTCAGGCTGTGCCTGCCCGTGTCATGATTTGCTGAAGTCTTAGTGAGCAGCCTCTCAACTGACCTTGATCCATGGATGTCTCCAACAGTTCTGCTCTTCCTCCACCTACTGCCTTCATCATACAAGAAACCTTATTTTCTCTTCTCATGCATGTGGATGAAATCTCTGTGGCAGCTTATCTTCAAACAGAGCAGTGTTTTTTGTTCTAGTTATTTAGATGGTCTTGTTATCAATGGAAGATCTTATGGCTGTTGATCCTCAGTAGGTGTTTGCAAATCTGTTCTTCAGAAGTTTGTGATTCGGTTCGTTTCCATCTTTAGTTGTAGTTACCATAGTTGTAGGGCAGTTACCAAGAAATTTTGAAATTCAGGGAAAAGTCCCCTGTGGTTCTTATGCTATTTTCATACTCTGATATCAGCCTTTATTGTCTTCCTCTGAATTTTGCTTACTTGATGGACGATATGATTAGGTCTCTGTGAGCGTATTATATTTCATAATGAAACACACAAATGGGGTGTTATTATTCATTAATTTAGCAATAACAAATAGAGCTGAGCAAGGTTTTAAATGCACAGCACATGTTTTCTGATTTAAATATCTGTGTGATTCTGAGTCTTTTGGCAGATGCAGCAGAAACCAATGCAAGTTTGTGTACCCTGCTGTGAAAGGAGGGCATAGACTGGGAACATACTTCTAATGATGCCCATGCAGCAGTGCATAGCTGATATGTGTATCTAATATTGAACTGTAAAAGAGAAAAACAGTTTTGTCACTTGTTTAGCAGGTGCTTGATGCACAGTACTCTTGACATCTAAATGGAAATCAGATTTTGAGATGTACCTGTCCATATCACAAATAACTTATGCAAATTGTGGTTTTTAAAAGATGTTTCCAAGATAATGATTAGTTAGGGAGTTTTGTTTCTTCTGTATATGACTTTTCTGGCAACTTGAAGAACTTGACACGTATCTAAAGCCTCATTAAATAAAGTGTGGTTATATTACTTTTAATTTTATTATTTATATATTTTTTAGATCTCAAAAGTCAAGGACAACTACTAACTGTTTGGAAACAACCAAATCCAAGTCATAGATGCATTTTAACCTCCCACTATGGGTCCTGTAAGTTCAGTGGGACCAAATTAAAAGCATCTCTGGGCATACAGACTATCCTTTCTTATATCCTCAGCCCCTTGAAAAGCAAAGAATTAGAGGTATTTTCTATGAAAAGGAAAGGTGTCCTTCAAGACATTGTGAGAATTCTAGATGATCAGTGTGAAGACAAATTAATATTCATATGGCACCATTCCTGACAAGTTTTATGCATTTGGGTAGTCCATTGATCTCCATGGGACTATTCCTGTGCTATATTTTTGGTCTAGTACTTACCAATTTGTTCATTTGGAAAGCTATTATAATCGTTACTGGGGACTCAGACTGAGGAAGCATCTGAAGCCAAGAAATTTGCCAACCTCAATTTTTAGAATGGCTTTTTAGAATAAATGTAGAAGCCTGGAGCACCTATGACTGAGCATCTGCAATGGTGAGTGATGTTTTTCAAGCTTCTATTGCTAGCAATAGTCATGAGTGGATGTTGCTGTGGTTTGACACAGGAAACAGTACCAGAGTCATCCCTGCTATCAAGGTACTGTAAGGCAGTACAGCTTCATTGCACCACTGTTACAACTTGCCTCCTTGAATTTGGCAAGCTGGAGCAGTTCTGAGGTTGCATGGTTCATCCTGTATGTTCTGAGCATGAGTACTTATAATGATAATTCTATGCAATCTGTCGTGTAGGCTTTCCTATTTATTAAAAGGAGAGTTCAAGAAATAAATCCTTCTCTTGCTAGTAGTAATTATCTCCAAACTGGGAGAAGCATAAAGAAGAGTCCGAGCAGGATTTTTGCTTTATTTAAACTTAAGTTACTTTTCTCTGCATTGCTGGTGGTTTATCTAAAATGATGCCACTTACTGAATTTTTGTGATCTACATGGAGATTTAATTTCTTATTTTATCATAGTTACCAGACTAGACCGTTAGATTTGTAGGTTGCTGTTTACAGGTGAACCCTTTGTTGTGACATCCAGATTTATTTTTCTGATCCTTTCACTTTCAAATGTCCAAAGGCAGACTAAAGACTAAGAAACTACACAGCTGCTTAAATTAAAATATCTTGCTGAAGTGCAAAGCCAACCTCTCCTATTCTTTTTAGGAAGATCCTGATATGTGACGATGATGGCACTCAGTCGCTGTCATGCTGGGGAAAGTATGCCATGCTGTGGTGCATGTTATTAACCTTACACTGTTAAAATCATTCCATAATTGCTTCTCTGCAGATGTTGATTTGCTGGGTTTTTATCAGCTTCTTGTCCTGGAGGTGGTGATCTGTGCCTCTGCCATGGAGTGTGGTAGCAGCTACCCCACAGCTCCAAATGCACTGTGGGCTGCATTTGCTCTCACATAATATAAAGTATGGTAATGTGGGTTTTGTGCACCTTTCTGAAATCTCAGCCTGGCAGCAGATATTGAAAACAGGTTCTGCATCTGATCTCTTCTTCTCAATACTTGTACACTGACAATGCAGTGCAAAATTAGGAGCAGGAGAGCTTTTGGCATATTGAGAGGAGAACTATGAGTACTGGAGACCAAAAGAGAGGGATCTTGGGGATACATTTCTTTCACGTGCCTCTGACAATCGTGAAAAATGATGTGTCCTGCAGAAATGTGCTTTGATTTTTATATGTTTTTCATATATTTAACCTATGGGTTCTACACGGGAAATTTCTTTCTCGAGTATTTGTATACTGTGTGCTTTTAAGAAAGCTGTAAAAGATCACAGTATTAATGATGTTTGTGAAATACATTTATTTGAACCTTACATCATCAACATGCCAACAGGACTCTGTTAATGCCAGGTGATTGACCTCTCTGGATACCAAGGATTCAGCCCACTTGTGTTTTCTGCTGGGAATTTTGACAATAAGGATTACAGCTGATAAAAGTTATGAGGCTTTCTAATAATGTAGGCCCTTTCCCTGTTAGGGTGGTGTGGAGAGGGCTTGATTTGGCAAGACCTTTCTTGTACTTTTTCTTTAATTCAGTTCTTGAATATGAAGTCACAGTCTGCCTCTCTGCATTTAACTTGTGGATATGATCAATGCAATATTGAAAACTTTTGTGTCTGCGTGATTCTTTACAAGATCAGAACTCCAAAGTTTTGGTTACCTGTCTTCCAAAAGTATTTTTTTTTCAAAGCAAGATAAATTAGTAGGGGCACAGATGCAGACCTGAATGATGCTAGAGAAACATTTGCCACAAAAAGGGTTGACAGGATCAAAACAACAAAAGACTAAATTTAGATCAGCATTACTTTATCCCAATGGGTTTTGAAACATATACCAGCACCTTTGAAATGATGCCATAGTCTGTTAAAAAAATAGTGAAAAATTATTTATCACTTAATATTTATATAAATGCTAGCAAAAAGAAATTCCTTTTTTGCTGAAATGTTTTTCAGCATTTATGTTTGCCCCATCCTGGCAGAAGCAAACAGAAGACAGTAGTCTTCGTTCTCACCAATAACTGCATTTTCCCACATTATTCATCATGCTTTCTGATTGAAGTCTTCTATTTTGAGAAAACAAAGAGCTTTGAAGATAATTGTTTTATTAAATGTATATAAAAATGTGGTGGGTCAGCTTTGTGTTACACCACCCTTGATAGTCTCTCTTGACACTTCCTTCTGTGCTAAAAATAGAATTACTTGCTACTGTAGTGAGGAATGAGGGAGGGCAGGGGGAAGAAAAGACTTTTTATGAAGTAAAGTCAGCCTATTCAACATGGCAGAAAAGATTCATTCTAGATGCTTCTTTTAATAGAAACAGCGGTCAAGGCTGCAAGGTGACTTAATTGTGGCAGTCAGGGGACTTAAAGACATTTCCAAAGTACTTGGAAAGACATTCCTTGAAAAAAAAAAAAGGAAAAAAAAGCTGATGACAGATTTTAATGGGCTTTTTTTGGTACCTGTTTGCTGCCAAATGAGTTATATAGCTCTTGGCTGATGTCCTGTAGCTCTGAGAGACTCAGAATGCATAATTATGAAGCTCACACCAAGTGCATAGTTTAAGCCTGCATATTCACCTTTCTTTTGACGTGTCATATAGCCTGTTCTTCTGGAGTCTATCAACTGTAATTACAATAATATAAAATGGTCCTCTGTGTTTTGTTTCTTGTGATCATTTATGTACATAAAACGTGTAGCTCTGGCTGGCCTTTGGTGCTTTGGACTTACTCATTGCCTTCCAAGAAAAAGAAAAGAAAAAAGGAGAGGAAAAAATGGCCACACCAAGAAGACCTAAGGCCTTTTTAAAATGTCTCATCAGTTAATGGACATCTGGGGAAAAAAGTCTGAATTTATTGGGTGAATCCTGAATCTCCAGGATTTGCTGATCGAACTAGTTCATTAAAATTTGGATGCACTCCCTGTATCAGGATTTTGGCTCCCTTTGGCCACTTTGCATTTGTGTCTAGCTTATGACTCTCAAACAGTCTGTTTAGCCTGTCTGCTCTTGAATTTGCCTTGAGAAACTCTAGCTGTGGTTGCCAAGTGCACACCATCTCCAGGAAGAAATATTTATTTTTTATTGTCTCTATGACATTCCGTGCATGTAGAAAAAGAAAATTGCACAGGGGTTTTGAGAGGCTTAGATGTTTAAGGAAACACTCTGCAGATTTATTGAAACAGTTTAGAAAAGCAGTGGCTTCTGACAGCACCCCTTTACTTGATACCTCTTTTGACAGAATCACGTGCCTTCAATTCAGGGTGCAATATAAATGCACCAGTAGGCCACTCTGACACTTTGCTTTATTCCAGAACCAGAATTTCTGTTCTTTGAATATTAACAACGTCCTGCTTAGTTCAGGTGATATCTGTGAGGCTCACCTAATATCCTGCACAGAATAAAGCAAGGGGAAGAATTAAAGCAATTCCTCACACAAGGACAGAGAGCTTCCCACTAGGTGCCAAGAGACAAACTGCTTGGAGCACATCTACCAGCTGTTGCTGGGGTGATACAATAGAGAAGTGAATCAGGACAGGCTGTGACCCTGGCTCAGGTTTAAAATGAAATTTAGGCATCATTTAAAGTTGTGACGCCCAAGTGACTCCAGGGTCTGTCTGCTTTTGGAGCTGATTTATACTGAGTGAAAAGCACATGTCCACACAACGCTAAAGGGGACAGGGCTGGGGGGGCTACAAGATGTTTGTGTTAGCAGAGATGGGGCTGGAAATGGAAAATATATTGCTGGATTAGACTGGTGCTATAGGGGATCTCACAGGACCTGCCAAGTAGCTAAAGAGATGCAGCTGTGATGGTTCTTGTGTGACTCTGCAGAACCAGAATGTGGGGAGGCCCACTTTGAGATTGTGCTACCTCAGACTTCAGAGTTGCAACGTGGCTGTTGCTCTGGTTTTCCAAAATGCTTCTGACTAATAATGTCCCTCTCTTAAATGGTTTAGACCTTTGTGCTGGTTTAAATAGTGTCAGAAGAAACTGTTGTGTATTTTATAGTCTGGGCCAAGTGATCTTGCCATTTGGGGAATTCAACCTTTTAACATTTTTTAACTTGGGCACCAAGATTAGTCAGAAAATACTTCTTAGCTGTTTATTTTCTAAATAGTCCTTGTCACTGGGATTTTCTAATATTGTTCACTTTTGAATATAATCTTGCTGGCAGAGCCTGCTCTATTCCAGGAATAAATTACTTTCAAAGGAGAGTGATACTTAATGTTTCCATCATTACCTTCACATGGTGAAGGTTAAAAGCTATGTTTTCACCATAAAATGGGGAATTTATTTTTTTCTGACATAATACTATGGATCTTGAGATAACTAGCTGACTGTGAAACCAAAGCAAACCAGAAAGTAATTCCTTTCCTTCTGCCAAAAAAATCCCCTTCTGCTCTCCCCCTCCTCCTCAGTAGTGTGTTGACAGTTTATACATCTGACTGTAATTATGCATACTGAGATAAAAATAAGCCATGCTTCTTCTGTTACTTATCTCAATGTAAAGTCCTACTTTGACATAAAAAGCATACATTTTACTGTTATTTTTCTCTTCAGTTAAGGGGAGCCTCTGGTTGTGCAGTATGTAGGAGGGTGTTTTGGTGACTCTGTATAAAGGAACACACTCAATGCAATTTTTTGGGCAGCTATAGGGTTGCCAACTATTTTGTAGGCCAGTCTGATTGAACATTAGAGTTTCCATCACCAAATATCCCCAGCAGGCTGAATTCAACTCGGTGATGTCAAAACCCAGAATGACTCAATAAGGCAGAAGCAGAGACATGGAAGCAAACTTAGAAAATACAGTATTTAGAAAATACTGCATACAAATAGATGGCACCAAATGCTGATGGGAAGATGTGAGGATATCCAAGTGACTGACTAACGGCACGTGGAGCCTATCTGAGTGATAGGCTCAGAGTATGTGCAAAGGGAAACTCCATTTGGCTTTGGAGTTAATGGGCTGCTTGAAACAGGTGTGTGTGTGTGTGTGTGAGATTGGCTTTGCATGCAGAAGCAAATCTGAGTGAGAGGAAGGATGCTTAGATGAGAATTAAGTTCACAGTCAAGCTTTATTGCTCACGTGTAACCATTGTGCCTCAATTTCCTACCTGTGACACAGAACTGGGGGTGTCCCCTGCCCTGTCCCTCAAGGTGTGTTGTGAGCCTGAGAATAGCTTTTAGTCTGACATGCCTTGTTAGAGCAAGATTAAATTTTTAAAAATTGTTATGATTATTTTAGGCAGCACATCATCCTCAGCCCTCACCTGTGCTTGTGCAGTCTGTGTTGTTATTACATTTGCCTCTGAAGTTTAATTTAAAATCTCATCATAATTCAAAATGAAACTGTCAGTTTTTTCCCCCATTTTACCTAATTTTGATTTGAAACTGTACATTTCATATAGTTCTTTAGATCATAAAGCTTTGCTTGAGGCTGGGCCCCAGTTGACTGAATAGTTATGCAAACATTAGCAAATTTGCCCTTGAGCTAAGTTTCATGTTTGCAATGAAATCCGAACTCAGGCAAATTTTGTGTGGTTTTCATTGCAATGCATGAAAGCTGTGCATTTTCCTGTCTGCTCTCCAGAATGATCTAATTTTTAATTTTTCTGAAGTCTCCTTTGTTAATGTCATAGCAGAATTGTCATTAATTTGCAGTTTACTATCTTCATGTTAGCCATTAGATAGAGTGTTTGCTGTAATTTTGCAAAGCATTTTTAGTAATTTAGGCAATTAGAGTTTGACTGATGGTTTGCATATTAAGATTTTAGCCCATACATTTAAAAAAAAGTCTCCTTTTTCTTCTTGTCATAGCCTGAAACCCCAAATATACTTTTGTTTGTTTGTTTACAAGCACGTGTAATTTGAAACAGAAGGGTGGCAGATTAGTGTGAATGTCTAGTCCCCTTCTGCCAGATTTTATATTTGGGCTGGAGTGGCGGATGGCTGTTGTTTCTGCAGGCTGGCAAGAAGTGTAATTACACAGAGCCCTCCCACCCCTCACGGCACACTTGGAGCGTCTAGCGCCGCTCTTCACAGTCCATGGAAATCTGCCCTTGGAGCAGGAGCCCTGCCAGCTCTGAGCAGTGTTAATTGAACTTCTGCCATCAGCAATAATTATCAACAGTTACACCTAAAATCCCCCAGTTGTCCTATATACATAACATGCAAGGTCTAGGTTCTTCATGCTTTTTGTTTGTTTTTAATAGATTTTGGGTTTCTGCTCCATTTCAGTTCATTTTTCAGACAGTTAGGAAAAATTAATTGCTTATGCGTATTAACAGCCTACAGGAAATCTTGCACCTTCCCCCCCCCCCCCCCCCCCCCCCGTCCCCTTCCTCCTTTCCTCCTTCCCCCCCTTCATAAGAAGCAAAAAAAGGAATACTAAGCTAGTGCATGAGTCAGTAATCTTGATTTATTAAACCAAGATACCTTTGCCTGTATGTGATTAGAGACAAATTATAAATTCTTGTTGGTGCTAGTTTGCAACCCCAGATGTCACAGCTTTGAACAGAAAAGAGAGCAGAAAAGTTTGCAGCAGTCCTGAAGCTGCAGAAGCTGTGGCTGTCCTTGCCTTATGCTTTCCCCTCTCAGCAGGGTTTGAGGAAAGCAGTGTATG
Organism: Chloebia gouldiae; assembly: GCA_003676055.1. Lineage (NCBI taxonomy): Eukaryota > Metazoa > Chordata > Aves > Passeriformes > Passeridae > Chloebia > Chloebia gouldiae. Next base: position 14,736,622 of record QUSF01000008.1, on the reverse strand, counting down.
CCCTCAGTCAGATCTGTTACCTTAAATTTCCAGTCGAAGTGGTGCATTTGCAGCCAAACACTGGCATTTGCAATGAAACAGGAGAGGTGCAGATAGTTTTTCTTTACAGATCTGGCTGTGGTAAGGGAGTAACCTTGTGCAGGGGGATATGCTGGCAGGATGGGGTTTCTTTCTGGATCCCATTAAAAAGAGTTAACTGAAATTACTGGTGTAGTACTAGTTATCTAACAGGTCAGTTAATAGGACATTAGTCTCTGAATTCTTTTATCTTTTCCTAGCTAAGGACATTTCACAGAAACACAGGAGCTGTGGTTTTCCAAATCCAGCAATTTGTGTCCTAGTACCCAAGTGGCAAAGAATATCTAGTGCTTTCCAGCTAGAAAGTCTCTTTATGAGCAACTAGTCATTGCATAATGTGGTATAGAGGATATAAATTAGACTGACTACTGAAGGGAATCTGTGTCCTGAAACATAGTATTCAGAGACTTTTTTTAGGCACAAAACTGTCCTATTCTTTTCATTTATAATGTACATAATTTTACTAACTCTTAAATGCATTGAAGAGTTCTCATTCATCTAAGCATGTGCACACTAGCCCTCAGTGGAGATTTTTTTGGTTATCCTTATGCTCCTGGAGGTAGAAAGAGGGCTCTTTGGACTGTGAGCAAAACAAAGCTCACAGGGCATGGTCCTTTACAAATGTAGGGACATTATTACTGTTTTCCAAACAACCAAATCCTCTTGTTTTGCTAATATTATTTTGTTACCTCATCCCTCTTCCTCACTTGTCTTTACAGCTGAATGACCTTTCATGTGCCTAGGGTCAGTCTTTGAGATAAATTTCCATCTGAAGAAAGAGAAACAGAAGGTATCACAGTGAAAAAGCTACAAGTTTGAAGTTCCTTTTGAGCAGGCAACAAATGTGTAAATGCATTCAAATGCATAAATTTATGCTTATTACAGCTTGATATGGTTACAGGATTTTGTGTACTAGCTTCTGCCCAAACATTTTATGATGAACAGCACACTATTTCAAGCAGCAACAGCCTACTTCCCTCCTCTCCTCTATGTTTGTGCAAGTGTTTGGGTGAATTAAGAGGCCTGCAATGTTAAAAGAAGAGGGAGATGTAAGAAAAGGGTGTAAAATATTAAAATATTAATGGCAACCAGCCCACAGTATGACAACTAAATACATCTAGAGTGTATAGGTACTTGGGCTTCAGCTGTTTAATGAAAATTGATTATGCCTTTTAACCATTTGCCCTCCAGCTTGGCCACGCAGGAGCTGTATGGGAGGAACTGTAACATGCAGTGGATGCCACTGCAGGCACGTTGTCTCCTAAACTTCCCTTCAATATAGAACCTTGCTCTCTTTGTAAGCTTGCAGTTTATGACAGCTGGTTATATTGGGAAAACAGGGCTCTGGCATTTTTCAGCTCTCTTTGGTCCATTTGTTGTTCGGCTAATATTGGCATCTTTTCACGTGTGTTTTGGGTTGGTATAATTTTTTAGCAAGTCTTTCCCCATTCCCTTTTTTTTGGCTCAGAACTCTGAACCCTGTTCCTGCTGCCTCACCTCCAAAACTCACACCTTCACTATTTTTATAGCAGTGGAAAAATCAGGAGTGACACAGGGCAATTCTGGATGATTGCTGAACCACCCCTGGATTGTCTGCATACCATGGCAGCGTTCACCACTCTGCAACAGAGAAAGAAGCAGGCTCTTATTGCTATCACTTTAGGTGGGTTTTCATGAAGAAGCTAGAGGTCTAATAGTGTTGAGAGAGTTCTTCTGTTAGGGTACATAATGCTTTCCTGCTTTTATTCATCCTAGTTTGCATTTTGCTGTGAATTCTTAGAAAGGCTCGTAATTTTTCAATTTTTATGTACTCCCACATTTGTGTACACAGAATTTAGCTAAAGTTAGTGTACTTCCACTGAATGACACAAGCTGCAGGCAACTGCTATTTGTAATTTTTCTCCTTTTCCTTCTAGGTTTTCTTTCTAGCTGCTCAAGTACTAAGGGAACCTCAGCTCTCACTAGTTTGCTAATGAGTAATAAGAGTTCAAATATCTCTGGTGCAAACATGTTTGTTTACAGTGTATGGCTTTGTTTCTATTAGAATTACAGATGAAAGAGGTTCTAACACTTGTAAGAAATTTAATGTTTTAGATGAATATTATTAATTAATGTTATTAATCACCTTAATTCAGGCTCATCAAATTACTTGCATTCTATGAATCTTTTCCTCCCTTTCTACACCCATCTGTTGGTTCCTATGGTTTTTTTTATCTATATTTTCTGTTTAATCTACATACATCTTTGCTACTTCTTTGTTGCTTAAACCAGAATTTTGCCTGATTCAACATAGCAAACAAAACCATGGACAACATGGAAAACATCTGAAAAGATTAGCGCCAGCTGCAATCATGTCAGCAGTGCAGTTTATATTTAGAGGGGAAGCGTGCTGGAGAGGAGGTGAAGAGTTCAGGGTGGGATTCAACCTGGCTGCTTGGATCTGAGTGAGGAAGGACTGGCTGCTGCCAGCATCGAGCTGGCCTTCCCAGTCTTGTACATGGTGCTGATTTCAGTCTGTTATCAGGGCTTTTTCCACTGCTGCCCTAGAAAAGCTGTTTGGAAGGAGAAAGGTTCACCAACACCCACCCTTTTGCCAAGAAGCCGCAAGGAGCTTTCAGTATTCTCTATTCTTGTGAGTTATCTGGCATAAACCTGACTTAATTCTGTATCCTTCTCGTGGACCACAAGTCCTACACAAGACTTACTGTGAGTTTTTCTGTCTTGATAATTGCATGTCGTCCTTCAGTGCTTGTTTTTCACTTATCCCAAAATTCATGGCTCTATTCCTACAGTTCTCTTGTCATGGAGGGAACTATTTATGGATCCCCATGTTACACATGAGGCACTAACACTGACAGAGTGGTCACAAAATAAAATTCTGGAAGAGCAGAATGCAGCAAGCCTCTGTTGATAGAAATAGCTGAAATTTGACCCATGGATAGGTTTTGGACCTGATTACTGTATTAGTAGGCTTTGTTGCAATATTTCCTCTAATTCTTGTGATCAGATTCAGGAGAAAAAAACATACAAGCTTTTTTTTTTTTTTTCAAATATTACACTATATCTGCTTTTTGTACAACAAATACAAAAAGGAATTTTTTAAAAAACCACAGTCAAGCATACAATAAAGCATTTATTAAGAGGTCTTATTTAATGTCTTTTTGAAATAAGAAATTTAATGAGATGTCTTGGTGACATAATGTTCTTTCCACTGTATTGTCTTCACTAATGCACTGTTGAAAGCAAAAATTTGAGATTCCAGCTAGCATAAAACCAAAAAAAATTAAATAATTGTTTTGTAATATTATAATTCAGAAAGATAAGAAAATAGTAGCTGCTGTGTGTTAACACTATAGATAACAGGACATCTGGAAACTGGAAAATAAAGCTATTACCTCAAATGATGTCCTTTTTTAGTTGAAGGAAGTGAAATCTTTCCAAAAATGGCCTGGAAGAAGTATAAACAAACATTGAAAAAAAATATTATTAATTTGTGGAGACTGGGATAAGCAGGTCTTATGTCTCAGTATGTGAGGAAAATAACCAACTTAATCACATCAGTACGGTTTAATGGCAAAATACTTTATAACCACAGCCATATCCATTACCTCTTAAATAAGACTCTAAATTTCTAGAAAGATTAAACCTGAGCTATAGCAGATGTATCACTGTCAGCCAGAAGAAACAGCCCTTCCTGAGGTTGCCTAGCATTCACTCTCTGCACTCCCTCCACTGCCACGTGCGAAGGCGTCCTGCAGTGAAAGGGTTAAGAATGCACAAGGGTGAGTCTTGTAGCTGAATTTATCTTGGTAACCCAAGATCTTCATGAATGTGGAACACTGTTACTATTGCAGCTATTCTTGTATTGGCTTCCCCACCAAGCCCTGACATGCTTTTGTCCATGTAGGCTTCTTGAGTTTCACTCCAGGGGGAAGCTTGGGCAGATCTGGTGACAAACAGGCCTCAATCCCTTGCATGCTTACTGAATCAAGTTGTTTATATTTTCCACACATCCTGCCTTTTTTAATGCTGGAATTTTTATTTCCCTGTACTTTACTCTTGTGTACTAATTAAGATAGAGAATTATGTAAGAATTTTCCTTTGAGAGGAGAAAACAAGTGTAAACCTGGAATTCTTCTTAGTTTTTTTAAATTTTAGTTTTATAATCTAGAATTTAAATAAGTAAGTAGACAAAGGAAAACTGTTCACTGTGCTCACAAAAGTCAAGTGGACTGATGCATTCAGACTTGCAGAGGGCAAGTACAGATCTGTGTTGTTTGAGGATCATGATGGAAGGCTGAACTATTTCCCAAGATCTGGCAGTTCCTGTACTTTCTGGTCTTCCAAGGGGCAATGAATGCTTCTATGAAGACAGAAATTTCTGGTCTTTATCATGTGAAAAAAAATATTAATTTGTCCTGTTTGCTGTGGATAGTGGTTCATATCAAAACCTGAATAAGATATTTTTGGGGTCTTGGGAGAAAAATTGATTTGCAATTTTGCAAACAATTTCCCTACCATGTTCATTTTGCTGTATATTGAGCTGAGTTCCATATCCAGATATGCCTACCAAGACAGTGTTAAACTATTGTATCCAGCTGGTTTGGCATGGGCTATAGCTGAGCCTTGTCATGGTGTTGAGAGATATGTGTTTTAATATCACAGTTAGAGTGATTATTACATATGGGAACGTTTCATTGCATTTGCCTTACCCCACACTCTTGCATTCAAATGCAATTCCACTAATGTCTAGGAGCATGGTGTTTATGGGGTCAAATGAAGAACAATGCATATGCTCAGGCTGGGTTTCAACTCTTTAATTCTTCCAAGCCTGGAAGCTCAGGAAGCAGCCAAATTGGATCAAGCTTTATTGGAACAATAAAATGAAAGGTTGGGTTTATAGATTAAACTGATATTTATAATTTGTGGGATTGGGATTGTAACAGAGCTTTTACTACTCTGATACCTGAAGCAGAATTTTGATAAATCACTCAAAATCTTCTCTGGTAAGACAATTTTAAGTCAGACTTTATTTGGATGAAATTCCTATTATCCAGAATAAGATTATACCCTGAATCATTATTATTTTGTATTTTCTTTTAAGTCTTTGCAATTTACTAGCTTCATTAAAAGACTTTGGTAGGGAGAGCAATCTTTGGAATTGGCTGGATGGGGGTAGTTGTCCTTGGTGGCTTTCCTAAAAATGTGTGTGCACAAGTGTGTGTGTCTGCAGATCATCTTGCTTCTTTTGGGGTATCTTTGTTTATATAGAGTTAAGATTCAGTTGTAAAGAGTGATAATTAGTCTATTATCAGTGCAAATCACTACATCTGTATTTGCAGACATTAATAAATACTTAGTTAATGTTTGTGCCTAAATAAATAACTTTCACTAGAAATTATCTTTTAATTTAGCTGGATGACTCTCTGAAAAAGATATGAGTGTTAAAATTTTAAAAATAAACCTCATTACCAAAAAAGTGCTGAAATTCAGAGATGCTGAATATCCATTTTTGAAAATGCACAATGATTTCTATCTCTGGAAAAGCAAACAACAAGCCTAGAAGTCCAACTCTAGGCTACCAGTTTTAAAAATAATTGGTACATATTTCTTCACTTCCAAAACTGGTTATCTATTCAGAAGGGAAGTTGTGAAGTTGCATATGCTCTCACTCTGAGAGTGAGGTCCTTTGAGATCAGTGGATGAGAAGTGCTGAAGAGCTGTAGCATAGACTTGCTCCAAATGAGCAGAACATTTTTTCTGAGTAGGAGACAGTATTTTTAACCTGCTCCCTGAGAGCTGGAATGATGTTTGCTCAGCTGCCAATATGATTGTGGTGAAAGATACAAATAACATAAAAAGGAAAAGCAAGTGCCTTGGTGAGCTTGATAGTAAATACATCCAACAATGTTACTATTATAAGGACACTTCCTTTTTTGGGGAAAAAAAATGCTACTCAGCACAAGATCAGCAGAAGTTCCTTTCCTTCCCAGTTCTGTGTGGGACTAAACTTCACAATTTACAAGTCTGTGGTCTTTACAGTAAGTTGATATAAGCAATGCTGACTACATGCCTTGCCCAACAGTGTGTGGTCAAGTGCATGCTAGTAAAGATGAAAACTCTTAGTGGTTTGGCCCAAATTCTTTTGGCTCCATAGGCATCCTTGTGCTGCATGTCAGAATGGAAATTGAAATACTCTGAAATCCTACTACAGCTGAGATTATAACACCAGGAGTGAGAAAGGAAGCTCTTGCTCTGAAGGCAGATATCTCCACTGATTTCTCAGCAACTTGATGTTTCTTGGGATCTTCTGTCAATAACAGTGTCCTTCTTGGGGTAAAATGTGGCAGACTGATTTGAAGAAAAGTCCACCAGAGGACAGCAAGATGGGGGGAATGCCTAAACTCCAGTGCATTTCTCAGTATCAGTCTCGGAGAGTGCCATTGATCTCACTCTTCTGCCTGTGTAAATTTCTGCCATCTGAGAATTCTGGTGGGATGTTGCTGAGACAAGTGGCTCAGCTCTGATTTAACTGCTTGCTGAGCTGTGATGGGTTGCTGAGGTGCCAAGCTCATGTATAATAATATGGGTCTCAATGGTATAAATGTCAGCAGAAAATATCAACAAGAGTGAAAATTACACAAAATTTATTCCACCTTCTTTTCCCCAGGAGCAAAAGACCTGAGATTTGCTCTTTATCTTATAATTTAAAAACAAAGTCTAATGCAGGCAAGATTCCTTACTTAGTATGATCCTTGTGGTTAATAAATGGAAGTGGAAGCTCCTCAAAGGACTTTTCAGCTTTTTTATCTTTGCTGAATCTGTTAGGCCTGGAGGTCCCAAGAGCTTTAATGAACCCGTTTGTCTAGATGGGCTTAACTCATGCTGAAGTGGGGGTCCGAGGCCAAAATCGCAGCGAGCTTGAGTGGAGTTATCAAAAGATGGGGACAGCTCTGAGGGGCTGGGCTAACCTCAGTGAACAGCTGTGGAGCTTTCAGTGCCTCATCCCCTTTGAAAAAGAAATGCTAGGGAGAGTAATGCCCTAGGGGCTGTTCTTCCCCAGATTAGAGAAACCTGACAACTGCTGTAGAATTGTAAAAGTTGGCTTAAATTTTGAAGCTTCACCACTCTGGAACAGCACTTTTCTGTGTTGCTTGGAAAGGAGCAGAGGCTTTCCTGTTCTGGAGACCACTAGCTTTGTCCTGCATCATCACGTGCCTAAGTACTGGAGTGAAACACTGGCCTTCAGGAACATGAAATCAAAGGGTGGACTGAAGTGGTGAATGCAAGTGAAGTGTGGGGACAGAAAGCTGCTCTGGGAGGATGGTGCACAAACTGTAAAAGACACAGTTTTGAAATTAAGGGAGTCTTGTGTATAAATCCATGGGACAGCTAGCATGCATTTAGTACCTTGAGTTGGGTAGTTTAAGTCATTTGTGGAATCCTAGCTGCTGCACAGTATATTTGAAGACCTTGTAGGACAAAAAATTAACTTGTGTTTTGAGAAAATTTGAGAATATATGGTATGGTGCCTGATACTTCCTTCAGGCTTCCTTCCTTGCATCTACAAGGAATGTTTTTCAGTCAGCCCATGTCAGCCACTCTCCAGGTGCCAGCTCCTTTAGAAAATTTTCTCAATTAAAAAAAAAAAGCCAAAAAGCCACAGCCCACATCCCCAAACAGATAACTCTTTAAAGTATGAAAGCTGTTTTGAAAAAGTTGACTACTGATATGTTTTCTCAAAAGCATTTAAAAAGTATCTGACTCATCCCAGCTCTACAGAGTCAGGCCTCACAGATCCTGAACTTGAGCAATTGGAACAGATTTTCAGGTACTGTGACTCAAAGTGGCCCACCTGACAGAAGTGTAGTAGTGCCAGCCTGTGCTGTCTTAGGATTTATGTAAAGCAGATCCCTTTAATAAAAGTAAAAATCATGTTCTAATAGGGTAATTGCCTTTTGAACCTCAGCTAATGTTTGTGATTTTTTTTCCATTTGTTAGTTGTTTTGACCTCTTATGTGAACTTGAGTAATAATGCTGTGGAGGGGGGAAAAAACCTTTGAAAAGAGGAAAGTAACCCAAACCCATCTATTTTGAAATGATATGAAACAGCTGACTTGGTATTACCAAATTCTTGTCTTAGGGCTGATAAACAATTTGTCTGCCCCCAATTAATTTCTTTCTTTCTTTCTTTCTTTCTTTCTTTCTTTCTTTCTTTC